>PISX010009704.1:0-74379 GCA_004024625.1 Mellivora capensis | reverse complement strand
AGGAAGCTCTTTATGAAAAACTACCTAAAGTTTTAGGCAGATAATTACAATTCTTTCCTTTGAGAAGTGTATACTTATATGGCTAGACTCTAAGCTCTTAAGGAAGACACAGTGCGTGCTTTCTTATTCACCCTGTATCCCCAACTCCATGCATAATTCTTCTTCTTTTTTTTTAAAGATCTTATTTATTTATTTATTTGACAGACAGAGATCACAAGTAGGCAGAGAGAGAGAGAGAGAGGAGGAAGCCGACTCCTTGCTGAGCAGAGAGCCCAATGCGGGGCTCGATCCCAGGACCCTGAGATCATGACCTGAGCCGAAGGCAGAGGCTTTAACCCACTGAACCACCCAGGCGCCCCCATAATTCTTCTTTTAAAAAGATTTTATTTATTTCACAGAGAGAGAGTGAGCGCACAAGCAGGGGAAACAGCAGGCAGAGGGAGAAGCAGGCTCCCTGCTGAGCAGGGAGCCCAAGGTGGGGCTCCATCCCAGGACCCTGGGATCGTGACTGAGCTGAAGGCAGATGCTTAACTGACTGAGCCACCCAGGCACCCCTCCATGCATAATTCTTGAGAGGAGCCATGTGATAAAAATGTGTTCAGTTTTTTTGATACAAAATTCAAATGCAGAAAAACATTTGGTGGTTGCACTGTCATTTCATGTGAATGAGTAACAAAGGCGGTACACTTATAACTTTTTCTAAATCAATGTCAAGGTGTTACTTCAGATACTAGGATATTTATAGAACAATAGTCAGTTAAAAAAATGTAAAAAGATTGGCAAAATTAGAAAAATCATCATTTTGCAGCCTCCACTGAAATATTGATGCACACAGGGATCACCAATGAAAGCTAAAATCATTAGAGATTGAAGAAAAAACAGATTATGTCATAATACACATATTACTCAATTTGAAAAGGGAAAATGTACCATTAAGAAAAAGATTTGTGCTGGCCACCTGGCTGGCTCAGTCGGTAGAGCATGCAATGCTTGCTCTTGGGGTCATAAGTTCAAGCCCCACGTTGGGTGTAGAGATTACTTAAAAATGAAATCTTTTAAAAAAATATACAAGATTTGTGTTTACCATCCAACTCAAGTGATCAAAGTTAGGGTCACTAATAACCTGACAATCGTGTGCCTCCAGATACAAGATAATATAAATTACACAACATCACTCCAGAGATACTCCTGCTGGAATACTCCTGTTTATCCTGAATTTACTCAAGACTTTTGCCTTTATTTCCAGCATATAGAAAATACAGGGGTTAAATACAAGTTTAAATGACACTATGAGAAATCAACTGGACAAATCCAGAATCTGGGACATTCTACAAGATAATTAGCTTGGTCTCTCCAAAACATCAGCCACCAAAAAATACATATATATTTTAGAAATACTGTTATAAAATAAAAGAGACTTTAGATCACGGGTTCAAAAAATAACCGTAGAAAACATTCAAGGAACCACTGAACAATTCGAATGTGTATTTGTTAGTTTTCTTAGGTATGTTATTCTATTGTGGGAACATAAGCAAATGACCTTACAGGAGTTGCATGCCTTAAGTATTTAAAGGTGAGGTGGCAGGGTGCTTGGGTGGCTCAGAGGGTTAAGCCTCTGCCTTCAGCTCAGGTCAGGATCCCAGGGTTCTGGGATCGAGCCCCACAAGGGCTCCCTGCTCAGCGGGGAGCCTGCTTCTCCCTCTGCTGTGTTCCCTCTCTCACTGTGTCTGTCAAATAAATAAAAATTTAAAAGTAAAGGTGAAGTGGCATGATGCCTGCAATTTACTTTTAAATGGTTCAGCAAAAATATACACATTCACATGTACTCACATATATAGAAAGAAAGCTGGAGAGAGAAAAAAGGAAGGAGAGAGATGTTTTAAATATGGCAATTTTTAGCAATTGAAATAGGTGGGTGTGGGGGGTTTCTTTGTACTAGTCTTTTAACTCTCCCCTTTTTGAATTCTTCATAATAAAAAAAAAAAATTTTATTAGGATATTTTGTCCAGAAGGGTTTTCCCTCTTGCTGGTACCAGGGTGGCAATCAAGGGCTTTTTTTTTTTTTTTTTTTTTTTTTTTTGGTAGAGTCAATGACACCACTGGCTTTACCCCTAGTCTAGCATGTCAAAGAAACTGGTTTGTACCTGGAAACACAGAAATGCAAAAAAGTATAAAGTTGAACAATTTCCTATTAGTAAGAATTACAGAAACAGGGCAACTGAAGAAACAAAACTAGTTTAGGCTATAAAACTAGTTAGAAAAAGAAATCATGTAGGAAAACGTGCATTTTACTAAACTATATTTTTTTTTCCTCTTTTTTTTCTCCTCAACTTTCTAAACAGCTGCTTGAAACTGTAAGAGAAATTAAGCTCCCAAATAAAACACTTTTATTTTAATACCAATGGTTTCTTCTGCCTCAATTTTTTCTCCTCTTCTCATAAATAAGCATTTACTACTCTAGTCCATACTACTGGCCTGGATTTCTTAAAACTTAGCTGCGTATAGTTCATTTATTATAACCATTTAGAAAGCTTAAAATAAATTATACATTGATAATTTTTAATAACTTATTTTCAATCTGAAAAGGTATCTTAAGAGCTGGCCAAATTTTCCCCAATGCACACTTCTTAAATTAATAACATAACTTAAATCTTTAAAGAATTCCCCAAATAAATAATGGATGTTGACATTGTTCTCAAATTCTGTTTCCTTTGCCCTCACCCCTACCTTAGGTCAGAACAAGGGAAATGTTATGGATTAAAATTTTTGAACTAGTTTACATCAATAATAGGAGCAAGAAGCACAGATGATGTTTTGAGAACTGAGTTTTTACTGTGGCAATGGTTACTGTTTAATCACTGGTACAGTCAAGTGAGTTGGAAAAAAAAATCTGTAAGTTTAAACAGTCATGAGTATTTGCTGAATGACTAGTCTGCTTACCCATGTTTACTTTTTCTTACCTGATTTCACTAACACCTCAAGAAGTCCAGATGGTCCCTGAAGTGGATCTAACAATTTCTTCTTCATTGGTGTTGGCCAGCCATTGACAAGGCCAGACCTCTATCTACTATTTAGATTTCCTATGGGGTGGTCTTTTAAAAAAAAAAATCTGTTCTTATATTCTCTAAACTTTATCTAAAAAAGTTCCCTATATTTTCTTTGTAAATTTCAGTTAACATTTTCCTTCAATTAAGCCATCTATGAACTAAGAGAAATTAGATATTGCAAATAAAAACCTACAAGTCTAATTACGTACATACATATACATATATACATATATACATATATATATACACGCATACATGTGTGTGTATGTGTGTGTCGTATGTTTAAAGAGAGAGAGACCTTGCCCAAACTCCCAAGAAAAGGGAAAATATAAAAGCTTCATAACAGGCTCTGGTCTTAACTTGCCTCTTTGTCCTTTAAAAAAAAAAATACAATGACATAATAAGAGGTCGTTGTGATGTCTTTGGCTTTTCAAGCTTTTGGAGTCACTATTTGTGCTCATGACTAGAGCAATGAAAACAACTCTTTTTTCTCCAAGACACAAGTAGCTTCAGTTCAAGCCACTCCAGACTTCCTTGCCAGTGACCTCAACACTGACCTTGACTTATTCTAGGAAGAGCTCTTTCTGTTTAGTCCTTTTAGCTCATTTTTATGTGACTTTCTGTTCGCTCGTAGTGGACTGAGATCACCCAATTAATTAAGAAAAGTCATGATTAATTAAATTTCCAGTGTGTTGACTTTTCATTACTTTAGTATGCCTTATCCTTACAGTAAGTAGCCCCTTTGTGATCTGGTACACCTAGCCCATGGAAGCCGTTTACCCAAGCTTACCTGGCTCGCAAGTCTCTTGTCATTTGAAATCAGGGATCCAGCCCTGAGAGAACGAGAGGATCCAAGCTATGGGCTTTGAATCTTGGTCCTCTGTATCAAATTTCAGAAGTGAGAACGCGATCCCAATCAGTCTTCCCAAACGTTGTCAAAGCTGGAGTTGTTTTCCAGTAGAGCCCAAGCCGTACGGCTTCCTGTCCACCGCCATCATGTCTCCTGAAGTTTTGCTTGACTGGCCTGCCTAAAGTTTCATTTCCTCAGTTCACCATAAAATGGTATGATGGCCCTTGTCTTTATATGCCCTTACGTTCTGACTCAAAGAGCTTGAGTCTCCTCTAGTGGATTCCCTTTTGGATTCTAGAAGCCTCTTGAGGGCAGAACTGTTCTGAGCATTTGTGTAGCTCTCCCTGTGCCTTGCACATAAAAGGTATTCACTATTGTTAATAGTGATGATTCTCATCACCCGAGCCTCTAGCTTTGAAGGATGAGGGCCACTGGGTACCCTCTGCTGGTGATGAGGACCAAGTTCAGTTGGCAGACACCATGACTAACAGCCATTGTTAAGAGTCCTGACGGTGGGGTGCCTGGGTGGCTCAGTAGGATGAGTGTCTGCCTTCCGCTCAGGTCATGCTCTCAGGGTCCTGGGATCGAGCCCCACGAGGGGCTGCCTGCTCGGCCGAGAAACCTGCTTCTCCCTCTCCCACTCCCCCTGCTTTCGTTCCCTCTCTCACTGTGTCTCTCTCTGTCAAATAAATAAAATCTGTAAAAGAAAAAAGAGTCCTGATGGTCCCTACTATGAAATTGATACAACAGCCCTGCCCTCAAACTTTCTGATTTAATGGGGAGAAAGTCGATGCAAATCCTGGGATTGAATGGTGGGGGAGGGCAGGGACCTGTACGCCCAACACGCTATTTGCGGTTGAGTGTGCAAGCAGCCAGTCTTCAGCTCCAAATTGGAATGTCTTGTGCACGTGTGTGTATTGGATGCAGAAGAGTGAAGTTTACCACTCTGCCATTGCTGCTCGGTCATTGGAAATGGTCTAATCTAAACCTCACATAAATCAAGTCCTAAATACTAGTATAATATTATTTTTGTGTAGGCTTTGAATCTTAACCTTTCTTTTCCCTACCAGTCATTTAAAAGAAAGCCCGATTCTTTTTTTTTTAAAAGATTTTATTTATTTATTTGACAGAGAGAGACCACAAGTAAGCAGAGAGGCAGGCAGAGAGAGGGGTAAGCAGGCTCCCTGCTGAGCAGAGAGCCCGATGTGGGGCTCAATCCCAGGATCCTGAGATCATGACCTGAGCCGAAGGCAGAGACTCCACTCACTAAGCCACCCAGGCACCCCACCTCCCCATTCTTTTTTACCAACTAGTGTATTTGGACAAAGAGGCAGAATTTACCTGCATCTTCCAGGTTCTCAGGGGAGAACTGTTGGTCGGAAGATTTAGCTGTTTAACATATGGCCTTATGGTATGACCTTCGGGAAGTCAACCTGCATGCTCACATTTTGGGGAAGGAAAAGAATTAGTAAACTAATAACTAGCCTCCTACGGCTCAAATGTGTGGGTTATAAGTAGGCATCACAAGGACTGGGGTGCATGACTGTTTCGTGGTCACAGGGAAGGGGAGTTGAATCTACAAAAGTGGCTTTCTGGGAATTTGAATACGATCCTGGTAAAGTCCTTTATTGCAATTTCAATTATCACAGCCTGGTGAAGAAGAAGTCAGCTTATTTTGATAGGGAAGGGAAGACACGTGCAAAAAATATCTTTGTTGGTAATCTCAAGAGCTTTGGCTAAAGCAGAACATGTGACTTTTGTTAAAAACCTGGAAGCCATGGCATGTAGTTGGCTCAGTCAGTGGAGCATTTATCCCTTGTTCTTGGGGTGGTGAGTTCGAGGCCCATGTCGGGTGCAGAGATACTTTAAAAATGAATTTTAAAAAATTATTAGAAATCTGGATGCCAACAAAAATTTGAGAGTGAGTCATAATCTTCGTTGCTCTCTCTCATCCTCTTCTGCACCCCCATCCCCCATCCTTGCTCCAGCCTCTGAGTTAGCCCCTTTGGTTTTGTTATGGCGACTCCCCAGCCCGTCACACAGGACAAAGGTCTTTGAGCCATCTGGTGACTTCTGTAGACTCTGTACCATGAGCATGAGGATTACAAGGGGCCCCCTTTTTTATAAGCTCTGGTTCAGTGAAGCTGCTGAGGTGGATCTCCTTCCTCTGCCCTCCTCTCCAATAGACAGGTTTAACCTGATTACGCCCTGCAGGCAAGTAGGCGCCCTTGGAAATTAGTCTCCTTATTGAGACCGACTGTGAAGAGCGCCTGCTTGTAAAGGAGAGAATGCAAAGCTAGCAGATAACATCCAAATCTTTGGTAAGGGTGGAGGGTGAGGAAGGGAAATGAAGATGTGCAAACATCTAGCATTTTCTCTGCTTTCCCTTGTTTATACCCCTTTTAAAATTATAAATGCGATGTGTCTTTGTGACCCCAAACTTGGGGTAATTAAGAATCCACAGTGAGATGGTATACAATTTCCCTGGGAAGAGAAATTGTCCCTTTGGGGGGCTAGGGGGGGCAGGGGGTGGGTAGTTCCAGCATAAAGATAATTCCACTGTACAGTGTAAATCAAAGTCCTAAGTTCAGTGGTGTGCTTGCCCTACATTCCCTCTCCCTCTGTGTAAAATGGACACCCGGAGAGACATCACCAGTGGATCACCCCATGGGAAGCCCGAGGACAATTCGGAACTCAAAAAATCAGAAATTCTCATACCTGTGCCTTCTACAGAGGGATATGGTGGAGAGAACGCAGGGTTTTACCTTGGAAATCAGCCACATTTCAAGAAAAATGACAAGGAATTTGCTCTTTTCTGGATCCTGGTCCTGAGAATTCACCACTTACAGCAAAATACTTGGTGTCGATGTTCTTCTCCATGTTATGGTTTAACATACAGTTAGACACACGGAATTTGATCATATGCACAGAAACACCAGATAAAAGGAACTTAGAAATGGGAGGGTAACATCTTTCATTTATTTTAAAGTACAAGTGATTTGTACATTTATTTAAGTACATTTATTTAAAGTACAAGGCTGAATGTTTGCCAGCACCTCTCTGAGTTTGAGTCCATACAGTGGCCCCTTTCTTCAGGAAGGGGCCAGTGGTTAGGAGTGAAGATGAAAAGAGAGGTCCAGGGTTTAACCCCAGGCAGCCCTGCTCAGAGTTAGCCTGGTCAGGCCCACAGAGGGATGCAAACTGTGAGCTAATTGTGATGTTGAGTGTTTGGCAGGGATCCTCTTTGTGGCCGAGGCCGTCAAAACTTGCATAACAGCATTTTCACCTAAAGGCTTACCCTGCTTCTCCAAGATTGGTCCATTTGAGTTATTTCTAGATACCTGGCTTGAGAAATACTAAGATGCTAATTGTTACGGGCTGGTTTGATGATTTGCTATCATATGGAAAGTATTTGCCTTCTTAAAAATAGAAGCTTAGTGCAAAAATATTTGTTCATAATGGCCCTTAAACTAAGTACAAACTCAATTTCCAAGAGGAGTAAAAAGGGCTTTACAAATCGCTAAGTCCCCAACATGTCCTTTTGCCCGCCTTTAAATGCCCTACAAAGCCTTGTACAGTATGCACATATATTATTTCGCCCAGGGAAACACACACACACACACACACACATGCACACACACACCCCCACCACCACATACCAAAATTGTTGATTCCCTGGGTTTCTGTTTGCAGACCGCCTGTCCAGTGAGTGTTATGGTTTCAAATTACTGTTTGCTCGGGCTCACTTCTTCAAAGGGTAAACAATTTGAAACAGTTAAAACCAGTAGCAATTCCTCTAAGGGAGACTCACATACTTGTTTTTGATGATGGGAGGCGGAAAGAAGTGTTACACTTTCATGTTACATTTCAAAGGTATTTTTCTCCTCAAAATTTGAATGTTACAACAGCCAGACCCTATATTGATCATTCATACTGATCAGTTCTCTAAGCACTGTATCAGTTCTAAACTAAAAAAAGGGGGGGGCTGTTGAGCTGAGGATTTTCTGGGTGAGAACCTCAGTGATGTGTACAGTATTTCTCCTGTATCCGTCTCCACTTCCATCCCTGCCCCTGAAACACACACGCACACACACGTGCACACACACACCTTAAAAGGGAGCAAATGAACATTGGGCTCTAAGGGGACATAGACAGCAGGAGAGAGGTCGCCAGCTATCTCATCGCCTCATTCTTATATGTTGGTAAGGGTTGCCCGTAATCTCTCTTACCCTCAAAGAAATCAGGCTCTGCTGTTGACGAAGTACCTGTATTTACTTCTGGCCAAGGAAATGCCTGTTGATGTTACCATGGATATCGACATCACATGCATCCCATGTGAAAGCATTTTCTTTTCTTCTTCTTCTCCTTTTTTTTTTCTTACTTTTTTTTTTTTTTAACTAGCCTCCACACCCAGTGTAGAGCCCAAAACAGGGCTTGAACTCACGACTCTGAGACCAAGACCTGAGCTGAGATCTAGAGCTGATACTTAGATGATTGAGCTACCCGGCTGCCCCTCCATGTGAAAGCATTTTCTATTTAAAATGTTCAGAAATTGCTACTTAGCACCCAGAGTAAAAGTTTCTCCCTATAAGGATCAGAGCCTAGTTATTATTTACTGTACTTAAAGGTAACTTACTATTTCCATTTCTTAGCGTGCGAAAACATCTTCTCAGTTCAGAGTTGTTTAGGAAACAACAGCAATCCAGTGCCTGAATTCTTTTTTTTAAGATTTTATTTATTTATTTGATAGAGAGAGACAGCCAGAGAAGGAGTACAAGCAGGGGGTGCAGCAGGCAGAGGGAGAAGCAGGCTCCCTGCTGAGCAGAGCCTGATGCAGGGCTCCAATCCCAGGGATCCCTGATCATGACCAGAGCAGAAGGCAGACGCTCAGTGACTGAGCCACCTGGGCACCCCTGATGTCTGCCTTTTGTCAATAAGATA
This sequence comes from Mellivora capensis, assembly GCA_004024625.1. Taxonomy (NCBI): domain Eukaryota; kingdom Metazoa; phylum Chordata; class Mammalia; order Carnivora; family Mustelidae; genus Mellivora; species Mellivora capensis. The sequence continues at coordinate 65,541 of PISX010009704.1, read as the reverse complement.
CTTGATGCGAATTTGCATTCATAGTGACAACAGTTCTGTTGATTTTACTTATTTTATACTTTTCAACCTTTGAAGGGAACAAGGAGGTCTAACGATTTCTCTTAGAAATGGCTGTTATTAGGAGTGGTGAGTCTTGGGGCGCCTGGGTGGCTCAGTGGGTTAAAGCCTCTGCCTTCGGCTCAGGTCATGATCCCAGGGTCCTGGGATCGAGCCCCGCATCAGGCTCTCTGCTTCAGCGGGGAGCCTGCTTCCCCCTCTCTCTCTCTGCCTGCCTCTCTGCCTACTTGTGATCTCTATCAAATAAAAAATAAAAAATAAAAAAAAGGAGTGGTGAGTCTTGGCATTTGTCTGCCAAGTCTGTTTAACTACAGAGATGGTAGACTTAGTTTCTTCTTCAGTTTTCCGATTTTAAGAGCAAGGACATAGCCTATAATCTAAATACGCAACAACTGATTTCATCAGATATGTTTTAAGAAGAACAAAGATTAAATAAGTCTAAGTCTGCATCCCTGAGAGAAAGGAATTTAAAAACCAGTTTGCCTCAATCCTGTGCCAGAGGGGACTTGTTTTAGGGTGTCCCTGTGGTTTCTTAGAGGGCCCATGAAATCAGCTCAAGCGTTAGACTTCTTCCTTAAGCAAAGAAGCCTGTTTGAGAACCGTAAGGCATTTTTTTTTTTTAAGGGCATTTTTTAGGATGGATTCTGCAATTTGATTGATTTGGGTTTGACAGTTTTGTTGAGGAGCTCCTAATGACAGATTCCAATACAAAATGCTTGATGTAGAGGAAACCACAAGCTTCTCAGGGCTGAGGAAGGGAAGCTGGAAGAGAGAAAATGAACCGGGCAAAGGGAAAAAGAGCAATCTGGAAAGGAAAGTCTGGGGAGAGGGAAGACAAGCTGCGGACCGAGAAGTTCTTGGGCAGGTGTTGGAGCCGGCACCTGTGGGGCCCATGGCTGGGGCCACATGAAGCTAGGAACGCGTTCCAGAGAGGTTCGGCTGGCCAGGAGAAGTTCACACTGGCCACACTGGCCGCTGCTCAGGCACCCCTGAGGTCACAGCCGCAGCTTCCTCCAAGCCACAGATTCCAGGGGCCGGGCTGACTTTGGGCACGCCTGGCTTCAGGAGTCTTGCCGGCCTTCCCCCCAGCCAGGGCTGCTGGTGTTTCTGGGGTACAGACAAGAGAGGCTCACCTTGAGGTCCCAGCACAAGCTCAGGTGAGACGAGGTTAACAATCAGTGTATTAATGTATGAAGAACAAAGAGTCTTCTAGATTCCCAGCCTTAAATTCAAACCCATGAAGACACTGACTCTATTCAAGAGTTGTGCCCTGTGCTACTCAGCCACCTTTCGGCCACCTAATAGGCACAACATGTCAACTAAGAGCCAAAGACGAAGGCTGGTACGTTCAGCCAGCAGTGCTGCTTGGGTGCAACAGAACAGTTCAGACCAGAGGAGGGGAAGGGAAAATGCAGCCAATGTCAAATGGAAGATCGCCACTTTCTTACCGTAGGCACATATGTGAACCTACCGATGCTTTTGAACAGGTAGCTCATGTGATGGAATTAGACTCTCAGAAAAACACTGGCCTGACAGCAGAGTCAGGGAGAAGAGGGGAGAAGGAGAAAGGACACCAAAGCAGTGGACACAGGAGCCCAATTTAACTTCTCTAAACTAGAAAATAAAGAACGATGGATTTCTGGGCTTGGTAGGAGAATCCCATGTGATGCCTGACCCATGGCCAACAGCAAATAAATATCAGCTCCCCCATCCTCTAATTGGGGAGAGTGGATGTGGGTATAAAGTACAGAAGTAAGAGACATGATTTGTGGAAAGAGCAACAAATTCAGAGAATACTCAGATATAAGGAATTCAGAAGGGAAAAAGAACCAGAGGAAAGCCGGGATTTTAAATTTTAAAAATCAGGTCTTGGGGCGCCTGGGTGGCTCAGTGGGTTAAAGCCTCTGCCTTCAGCTCAGGTCATGATCCCAGAGTCCTGGGATCGAGCCCCACATTGGACTCTCTGCTCAGCAGAGAGCCTGCTTCCTCCTCTCTCTCTCTCTGCCTGCCCCTCTGCCTACTTGTGATCTGTCTGTCAAATAAATAAATAAAAATAAAAATAAAAATCAGGTCTTTTTAAAGATTTTATTTATTTATTTATTTATTTGAGAGCAAGCAAGCACAAACCCAGGAGAAGCAGGCTCCCCACAAAGCAAAGAACCCATATTTGGGACTCGATCCCAAGACCCTGATCATGATGTGAGCTGAAGGCAGACACTTAACCAACTGAGCTACCCAGGTGCCCCTAAGAATCAGGTCTTAAGTAAGAGGTATGGGTAGGATAAGTGCTAGTTTTACGAGAAAGATGAATTGACCCTTGGACATTGAATTTGGACCTGAGATATTACAGAGACAATATGGATTTGAGAGTCACTGACCTAGAGGTGAAGTCAGAAGTGGATTTGCCTTAGAGCTGGAGTTTTCCTGCCCCTCACTCTCCTGGACACTTCCAAGGATATACACCTAGTGGTGTGTTTATAAGTTATTGATTTTCTTTAAAAAGCTCCCTCAAGAGTTATACAAGCTTCAGGCCCTATAAAATCTGGACCCTTCCAGGTTCAAGTCAGAAGACGGAACCCATGGGATAATGGGAGACAGAGTTGAAAGAATCCAGTTACTGTCCTCAAAGGACAAAAAGGGTCAGAGAGGAGGCCAGAGGGGCTGAGAGAAGGCCTGTAGGCCAGGCTGCTGCAGGGAGATCAAAAAGACTCGTGGTTGACGGTTGACGATGGGTCACTGAATTTGACTCTTCAAAAAAGTGGCTCATTTGAAAGTGCATACGTAGTACAGTGTGGGGGAAGCCCGGTTTGGGGTGGGGGAGCTGCTGAAGAGCGGGAAGTGTGCAGTGGGTGCAGACCCTTCATCTGGCCAACCCTCCAGAAAAGAAAAGGAAAGGATACCATTCTGCTCCTCACTTGTGAAATTCTTTATTCAACTTTTGCCTTTGCAGTCCATAATCCTTTGGGATTAATACTAACTTCCTGAGCATGGATATCTTTCTCTTTTATTACATTTCCCACTCCTTGAGGTTTTCTCTGGTCTTGGCTGGATCTACTCCTCATGTGTAATGTAAGCCTGGTCTATGGCTAATAAATGGGCTGTTGGCTGGCATTAATTTTGTTTATTGCTTTTGTTTTTGTTTTTGCTCTAGTAGCTTCACTTTTTTCCATCCACACAGAGAACGAGTTGTGGGAGTGTAGGGGTTGAAGACCTGGGAGGAGAGACAGAAGTCATCACCAGAGACTGGGAAACTGTGTTCTGTTATCTGTTAACCAAGTCAAAGGTAAGGATGACTTCATCCCCACCCAGGGCGCCTCTCCATTCCTGCAGCTGATTTCCGACCGGCTGGTTTGCCCAGGAAAGGTTTTCTTTGACTATGTTTCTCACTGCCTGGTTTCACAAATTATTTTTTGGAGGGGGAAATGCGATTAAACTGTTCCCGTTTCTTCTTGTCAGTCTCCGGACAGCCTCCGTTCATGCTGTCTGACTTGCAGTGGATTTTTTTTTTTTGCTTTGCTTAAATATAATTGAAAGAGCCCTGCTACCATCATCACCGAGGAGATTTAAAAAAAAAAAAAAAAAGTAACAAACCTACAGGTTTGTCACCCAGAGAAGAGGTGACCTTTGGGCAGCTCCCGCTCAGCTGGGATTTGGCTTTAAGAGCTGGGACATTCCCCCCTCCAAAGCCTGCCTAGTACTCCAGGGAGAAACCAGCGTGGGGAAAAGGGTGGCCTGGCGCGCGCGCGCCTGTGTGTGTGCGTGTGCGCGTGCGCCGAGGGTGTGCGTGCAGGAGTGTGCGTGTGCGCAGGGGAGGGCGGCGGGGAGGTTGCGGCAGAGGCTGCTTTGTGGAAAGCACTTGCAGGTTCAGAAGCGGCTTGGCGCCTCCCCTCGCTGGTTACACGAGGATACCTGGCTCTTCACATTCGTACTTCGCTGCTTCCCGCCACCCCTACTTCCCTCGGGCGCCTTCGGGTGCAGGGAGCAACGTGCCCGGTGGCGTCTTCCAGGCCCCCGGGGTCCCGGATAAGTGAAGGCAAGCGCCCCGGCGCCGATGCGGACGCTTGGAGGGTGGGAGGAGGGAGAGGGCCGAACAGAAAAGGGCGTGCTGCCCTTTGCGGCAGGCTCTGGGAGCGGGCTCGTCTGCAGCATTGTTACCTGGGGCAGTGGCTGAGCCCCGCCCCGCGTCGCCCTGCCCCCTCGCCGTCCCGAGCCGCCTGCTCCGGCTGCAGAGACTGGGCAGAGGCGTTGGCGCTGGGAGCCCGCGGTGGGGATCCAGGAGCGCGCGCGGGGAGCATGGGCCGCGGGTGAGTGGAAGCCGGGTGGCCGAGGCCGGGGCGACCGCCGCTCGGGGGGCACTGGGAGCCGGACACTCCCCGGCTCCAGAAGGCCAAGAGCAGGGATCAGCTTGGACCCCGGGCTGCGGCGCCAAGTCTCGGCTGCCTTCGAGTCTCCATGGGAAGGGCTGGGGAGGTTTGCGCGCTCCCTCCGCACCCATTCGGGTGACTTTGGTGCCTGCACTACCCAGACTGCAGAAGACAGCGATAGGTCTCCTGAGGCCAAGACGCGCGGGTCTGGACCCGCGTCTGGAGAACGAGCTAGGTCACGGGCCGCCTCGAGGCTGGACCAGGGTCGGCTAATGGAGCTTTAGCTGCTAAGATACTTGGATAAACCGCGCCCCCACTTGATCCCCGCCCGGTCCAAGAGCGCTCCACTGGCCAGCGGGGAGCCAGGACTTGCCGCTTCAGAAAGTGGGTGTGGGGTTGGCGAAGACGGCGTCGGAGTGATGTGGACCGAGGATAGGGCGGCTCTTGCTCTTGTAAACTCGTCCTGGCCGTGCGAAGTTCAGATTGGAAGTTTCGCGGTCACGTTGTCGAAGTTTGGGGAGGAAGCGGGTGGGCTGGTGGATGAGCTCCAGCCGCCACGGTGCGCCCAGCTCCGGGACTGCGGGCTCTCGGGTTTTATCCTCCGACCAAACATCAGGAGTCTCCCCTCTACATTTTTTTCCACTTTTTTTTTTTTTTTTTTTTTTGCCGGCTCTCCCTGGCTCCCATCTGTTGGCCGGCAGCGCGGCCGCGAGGCTTTCTCCGCCGCGCCCAGGACCCAGACCCCGGACGTGGGGGAGGTGTCGCCGCGGGAACCCGGCGGATCCCGAGTCCCCGAACCAGGAGATCCCCTCTTTGGCTTCCAAGCACTGAGATAACCTTCCCTCGTTAGCCTCCCCAGCCCACCCGGCTTCTGGAGCTCCGCGCGGCCGCGGGGCGGAGGGGCGGGTACCCAAGGAGCCGCGCTGGGCGGGTGGGGGGGGCGGACCCTAAGCCTGAGTCCTCCGGACAAGGGGGCGGGGCCGGGAGACCCCCCACACCCCCCCGACACGCCCAGACCCGCCTGCCCAAGGGGCCGCGGGAGGGGTGAGCGCCTGCTGCGGCCGCTCCGGTCGGGTCGGTTGTGCTCCAGGACGGCGGGGAGCTCGGCGCTCCCGGGAGGCGGAGGGTCCAGTCCTTCCCCGGCGTTTGCCCTTTCGGCCCCGCCTGTTCCCGCACGGCCTGCGGCAGCCTCTCCGCGGAGCGCGCCCTCGCCCCGCCGCGGCGCCGCCGCCGAGCCTGCGCGGTCGTGTGGGCGTCTATCTCGGCGGCGCACGGGCGGCCGCTCCCCCACCGCCTCTCCTGCCGCGGCGCAGATAAGGACGCGCCTGGGGGCTCGGGCGCGGCCGCCGGATCTCCCACTCGCGTCGCTCTTGGGGATCCGTGCGGACGCGGCGCCCCCTGAGCCTTCTGTGCGGCCCTTCCGGGGCCGTTTGGGTGAGTGGCTGGGGCCGGACCCAGAACCCGGGGCTTGGGGGCGGAAGGACGCGGCGGATCGCCGGCCAGTGCTGTGACCTAGGAAAACGACTCTGCGTCCAGACTTCTTGAAAACAATCGTGCCCCCCGGTGCCCCCACGCTGAATTTCTTCAGGACCTGGGAGTCAGTTTTCAAACATCTGTTTGCACAGAAATTGCCCCCAGTGTTCGGCCGTCTGTGACCCCCTCAACTGGCCCACAGCTGTCTTCCTGGAATGAGTGGTCTTGCGCTTCCTTCCCTCTCTCTAGAGCATCCTTCGGGGCTCGTGTGCCCCCCTCCCCCCTTGGTTTGGGGACCTTGAGAGAAACTGAAAATGCACATTCAGAAACAAGCGTTCTCTCTCTGCTCTCTGGGTGTTGCGCTCGGGGGCATCCGTGAAGTTTTTCTGTCGTGCTGCGGCTTAAATACACTGACTGGAAACAGTCTGGGGATCTCTCGCTGCAGCGTGCAGTGCCAAGGTGGAGGGTTGGATGCTGCCGGCTCTGGTTCGACTGTGTGATTGACATTCTGGGTTTAGCGATCAAGAAAGATTTTGAAAGATAGGCGGTCCGGGAATTAGTGGAGGTCAAAAATTCCGAATTTTAGAATCGCCTGTCCTCTCCCCACGCTTTTTGTCTGTCTGCGTTCCAAACCTGGCTTGTTCTGCCTCGTTGGTCATCAAGAGGGTGTGGGCCAGGCCTTCCTGCCCCCACCTCATCTGTGACACAGTCAGAAATGAAGGGGAAAGGTTTTCTGGAGGGTTTCCCTTGGCAGTTCACTTTTGATTTTTGTTGACCTAGAGGGTAAGTGAGCAGCTGAGCCGCCGGGCCCCACTAACCGTCTTTCAGGAAAACCTGAGCTCTGAACGGACTTACAGGAGGAGCTTGCTTTCCTCCTAAATGTACTGAGAAGGGAAACGTACATATTCTCTCACCTTCCGTGCCGCTCATTCCCTTCATGTTTCTAACACCAGGAGCAAAGCGGTGCTGGCTGTTGGGCGAGAGGGCCTCTTTGAATTCCCTTAGGAACATTCGCATTCTAACACTTATTTTGGCCGATCAGCTAAAGACTAGAGACATGGTCCCAGCATGTGAATTAAAAATTTACATAGTTCAGTGATGCTCTGTTGCGCTAAAACCTCTCTAGAGGGTCAGTCACTCAGACACACCCCTGATGGCTCATGATTAGCACTCGGGGCTTGAAGAGTTCTCATCTTCAGAGCCTTAAGGTGACAGCTCTGTTTTACTCAGGTTTACATGTTTTACTGAACATTTGTCAGCCTTAGCAGTTGTCCTCCCTGCTGCTGAGGTCCCCAACCTGTAGTTGGGATGTTAAATACAAACCTTTCTCTGGCTGCCCTGGGGAGGTGGATGGGACCCTTGACATTTTCCAGACAGAGCCAAGACTAATTCCATTGTCCCTGCTGGCAGTTGGCAGCTGTGAGATTCAGCAAGCTTTTCAGGGATGCAGCATTACCTGTGGGCTAGCAGACTTGGAGGGTATGCGTTTGCATCTTTGCTGGGAACTATACCCTAGTAAACGAAATGTTCTTTGTTTATCCTCCGTTTTAATATGTTCTGAGGCTGTGGAAAGGGTTAGAATGTCTGTCTGCACTCTCTTTTTCCTGTGCCTCTTTGACACTGGAAATCCTGCCCAAAGGGAAAGCCCTATCAAAGCCCTATTGAAGCCAGCAGTAAACGCATTAGCATCTTAGCTAATCATTGCTGGAGAATTTATTCATTAGAAGCTGCTGGGGGCCTAGGACCCTTATTTGTTACCCTGGGAAAAAATGAGCCAGACAACATACCAGTAACAGTGTTGTAAATTTCATTTTGTTCTTTGGACTTTTAAAAATAACATTCTTTCTCTAGATGGGGCCGTGGTTAGAATTATAGCCGGTGCCTCAGTAACACTTGTCACTTTTTACTTTGACAAGCCTTTATCTTGTACTTCTTGTGTGCAATGCATGGTACTCAAAGACTCGCATCCTTTGGAGCTTTAGTGTCAGAAACTGGTGCTGGTTTGAGTGTAGAGTCTTTCTAACTCACACACACACACACACACAAACACACTCCGTATTTGCTGTGTGAGTTTTAATGGCACATCTGTGGATAGACTTACACAGCACGGAGGGAGTCCCTGCTTTCTAGGATGGAGACTTTTTAAGGTTATCGCCATTCTTAATAGGAATAATCTGTAAACGAGTCAGCATATCTGCAGTTGGAGGTGAATTGGAGGATTAGCATCTTTTCAATACATGAGATATTTTATGTACAGAAGTATTTTAAACTATGTAAGGATAAACAGCCAAGATTACCTGTGCAGTCTTGAAAAAAGAAGAGTTCAAATGTAACTATAAACTGTAATTGACAATGAGTCATTGCTTAAGGGGTGCCAACTATGAAAACAGCCTAGTTATGCCCCTAATGGTAATTATGCAAACTCCTTTTAAAAGCCAGTTGCATCGCAAGTGAGCTAGAAGTTGGCTTGGATAAATAATTTCAGTTTTACTTTCTAAAAAATAATGCAGCGGTGATGGCTACAGAGCACTGCAGATGTACTTAGTGTTACTGATATACAATTATAAATGGTTAAAATGGTTAAACAAAAATCCAGTTAGTAGCTGACAATACTGTCTTCTACACATGTATCGTTTTCAAAAGTTTTCATGTTTCATAAAAACATTTGTGCTTGTTATTTATTTATTATTTATTTATTTATTTGGCGGGGGAGGGACAGAGAGGGACTCTTAAGCAGGCTCTGCCACGCCCAGCATGGAGCACAACTCGGAGCCCAACTTGGGGGTCGATCTCACAACCCTGAGATCATGACCTGAGCCCAGATCAAGAATCAGATGCTAAGTGACTGAGCCAAGCAGGCTCCCATGTTCTTATAGTTTAGAGATGACATAATATGTAATCATTGAGTTTTGAAGAAGGACAAAGCTAGTGACGTAGAAAGCAAAGAGTAGGACTATTAAAGGTATTTTTCTAGCAGCCAGGAGTAACTTAACATTTTTATCCATGAACCCAATACATATTTTAAAGAAAATACAGTACCTGTGAAAGTGAAGAGAAATCATATGTACATACGACACTGGTTATTGTTAATGGTAACGAACTACGTCCCAGGCATCTTGGTACACGTATTAGCTCATTCATTCTTACGCAAGCCAATGGAACAATATATCTTTATATTATAGATAAGGGTGCTGAGACATAGGTTCAACAGCCTACCTCACCTCAAACTGCACCTCTAAGAAGGAGCAGAACCGAGATCTGAGGGAAAAAACAGTATGTTTCTAGAGTCTCTGCTCTTATTCCCAAGGCAGTCCTGCCTTTTATACATGGTTCTGTGTAAAGCATTTCATAATATTTGAATTAGTGCTATCAGTTTACACATTTTCCGTTAACCTGTCCTTAAGTCTGAAGAAATGTAGTTGTTTTGACCTCTGTTTTCACATCAGGTCCATAACAACTCAGTGCTAAAAACAAACATTTAAAGGCCAATAAAAACACAAGCCAGAAATATAACTCAGTGACTGTGTGGCTCAGGGATAGATGTGTGGCGGGTATGATGCGAGCAGCATATCTTTGTGTGTGTGTGTGTCTTCTCTGCTGAGAGTGTCACAGAAGAAGCCGAAGAGGTTGGCATGAAGTTCTGGTTGTTTCTGCAGAGCGGCTTAACTAGAATCTAAAGTGATAGCGTTGGCAGCAATGAGAGAGGTCATGGAATGGATCCCAGCCTCCTAGTTTTACAAAGGACAGAACGGAAGTCTAGGGAGGTGAAGTGACTTGTCTAAAATGTAAGCAGTAAAGTTTGATTTGCGCTACAACATTTAATCTTCACACCTAGTGTTCTTTTCTCCATTTGTGGCGAGCAGGAACATGGTGGCCCTGACTCTGGGGGAATGAGTTTGGTCGCTATTTTATCATTTCCAAATGCCCTGCCTCATCTCTGCAAGGCAGAGGATACCCTTTGACCAAGTGACTGGTAGGGGGACATGTCCACACAGGAGAAAGGCAGGGTCGTCCACAACTACCTAATGCTTCAGCCATTTGGGTAATTCCCCTAGGGCTCGGGTATCCATTGCCTAAGGAAGAGAAGCCAGTTAGTGAACAAGTAGTTTATTCATAAAGTGAGCGATGCGCCTGGGTGGCTCAGTGGGTTGGGCCTTTGCTTTCGGCTCAGGTCATGATCCCAGGGTCCTGGGATCGAGCCCCACATCGGGCTCTCTGCTCTGCGGAGAGCCTGCTTCCTCCTCTCTCTCCCTGCCTGCCTCTCTTGCCTACTTGTGATCTCTGTCTGTCAAATAAATAAATAAAATCTTAAAAAAAAAAAAAAAAGTGAGCGATGCTTGCAGAACCTATAGCAGGTTCTCAATAAATATGTGTTTTATTGATGAACGGAAGGTTTCCAGGTTGGGTTTGTTGCTGTTGCTTTGGCAGCATTTCCAGGCAGTAGAATTTTGTCTGGTTCACATTTAGAAACGTATTAGTCCCTTTTAATGCTCTTTTGGATGTGTTGCCTCTCATGGATTGTTAATACCCAGCCGCCACAGGAAGACCGGCACTAGGCTCTGAAGGGAACTAGCTGGCATTCAGATGTTTTCTTGTACCGATTTAAGGTTGTTTTATCTTTGTAGGTTTGGAAGATGACACACAACCCTGTTGGCGTTTTTCTCTGGCAGCCGACCAGTGAGTGAAAAAGTATGACACAAGTTTAATGTTTGTGTCTGCTTCCCCAAGGCCAAGAAATTATCTCCTTAGAAGGCAACAGTACTATGCATGTTATGAATTGTGTCTCCTTGGTCAGCGATAAAGAAAATGGGACGATAGCCACGGCAGCTGGCTTCATGATCCGGGAAACGGCCCCCTCGCGGCCTCCTCCCCCGCCCCCACCTCCACCATGTCCCTATTCAGGGGAGGGCTTTCCTCCCTCTCCTCCTCCCCCACCACCACCTCCACTCCCCGGGGAGCCTCCGCTCCCCCCTCCCCCTCCAGGACTACCCCCAGCTTCTCACCTGAATGGCTACAGCCACCTTGGTAAGAAAAAGCGGATGAGAAGCTTTTTTTGGAAGACCATTCCGGAGGAGCAAGTTCGCGGCAAAACCAACATCTGGACTTTGGCTGCCAGGCAGCAGCATCACTACCAAATTGACACAAAGACCATTGAGGAACTCTTTGGACAGCAAGAAGATACTACTACCAAGTCTTCCCTTTCTAGGAGAGGAGGAGCCTTAAATTCATCCTTCAGGGAGGCTAGGGAAGAGGTAAGAATGGATCGGGTTGGGGCGGGGGTTGGCATAATCCTGCACACACTGCATTGTTTTGTGTTTGGAAGGGTGTGTTCATTTCTAAACTTGCTAAATCACTGAGAAATAAGATAATGCGAGTGCGTGTGCTCTGGAAATGAGAGAGAGGGCCTTATATGATGAGCTTGAGCTGACTAGCAGAAAAGTGTAAGAAGCGCGCATGCCACATCCTCCCAGACATCCCGGTGGATTATGACCTCACGATGAGAGCATGCTATGTGGGGCCATCGTTCTTTGGCCTCTCAGCACTGCCCTGTCTCCAGCACATCTGCTGCGGTTTCCCCTGGTGGAGCAGTTCTGCCGAAGTCCACATTGTTAGTCTCTGTGGAAACAAAAACCCGAGTTCCTGAACTCCACTAACTGAGATTAACTGGAACTTTCTGAGACAGAATGCCCTTTGTTAAAGACACCCTTCACTAATATACGTCTTAAAGATTTTATCAGTATTTCTCCCTCTAGTTTTCCTTCCCTAAGTGTTAGAAGGGAGCCTTCATTCCTCAGAGCTCTGGATTGAGCCGAGGCCATCGTGGAATAGAGATTTCCAGAGAGTTCGAAGTGTAAAGCTAGTTTTAGGTGGATTTCCTAAGAAACATATTTTCAGTGAGCAGTAAATGCCTTACACTGAGAACAAAGTAAAGCTGGCAGGTTATAAGAAGTTCACCTCGAGGGACGCCTGGGTGGCTCAGTCGGTTAAGCCGCTGCCTTCGGCTCAGGTCATGATCCCAGGGTCCTGAGATCGAGTCCCGCATCGGGCTCCTTGCTCAGTGGGGAGCCTGCTTCTTTCTCTGCCTCTGCCTGCCATTCTGCCTGCTTGTGTTCTCTCTCTCTCTCTCTTTCTGACAAATAAATAAAATCTGAAAAAAAAAAAAAAAACTTTAGAAGTTCACCTCGAAAGCATGGCTTCAGGGCTGCCAATGACCATATATTCTGGAAACTGAGTCAAAAAGTGCATTTGAAAGTACTCTGTTTAGAAACAAAGTAAACTGAGAAACCTCTGTTTACTAGCAGAAGTACTGAGGAAAGTAGAGATTGAAAGGAAAGAATGTTGAATACCAAAAATTGAAAGTTTGGAGGAGGGGCGGGCAACAATGTATCATTTTAAAAATCTGTTCTCCAGGAGCAGATGATATAGGTCAAAGATGGAGTGACTCGGGTAAGAGTGGGCAGGGCTCCAGGATGAAGTAGCACCCCTCTACGTAATTGAATTCTCAAGCCGACGGTATTGCCCTCTTTCCTCTGTTTGGATCAGGAACAGGTTAACTTCTTCTCTCCATGGATTCACTTGAGGGTTCTTGATATTGGTGATATAGTCCCCTGTTGAAATAGCCAGGAGTCTGCGAGCTATGAAATGCAGAGAATGCTAGGATTAGAATTAAATGTGAACTGTGAAATAAATCTGAGAGGAAGTCTTGAGGATAGCCCCTCATGCCCTCGCCCGCTGAACTCTGACCTTCCCTGTTCTTCCCTTTCTGCAGAGCTCTTTTATTTCTTAGTGGATCCTTTCAGTATTGGATGGAGCAAGAAGTCACTTCCTTAGTACCCTGGCCTTTGCCCCAGCTTCCAGCAGAGAATCCTTGCTGTACCGTAGGGCATTTCTCACCATTGTTTCCTAGCTCTCCTTACTGAGTTTCAAGAGTTTGGAAGGAAAGAGTGGATGGGTAGAGCGGGAAATGGAGTGTACCTCTCAGGAATCCACCTGTAACAACCAGAAGGGGGTCTAGCTCACCATACTGCTGAGGGGGCAGCTACCAGGTTAGAATGCATGGCCTCCCTTAAAAATTTTATTATAATATAACATAATATATGATATGATATGATATGATATGATATAATATAATGTAAGTAAATTTATTTTGGCAAATGATAGTCCCAGGGGCTGCTGGAACTCACAGCTTTATGTTTGCTAATTCAAGAGCAGGTAAAAGCACTCAGGGAGGGAGGGTAGTAGCAGGGATAAAATACACATTACGTTTACCATCTTAACTGTTTATAAATGTGCCGTTCAGTGTCAGGAAGCTCATTGACATTGTGGTCCAACCATCACCACCACGCCCCCACAGAACTCTTCCCATCTTGCAGAATTGCAGCTCTGTACCCGTTAAGTCCTGTCTCCCCATTCCCTCCTGCCTTCAGTCCCACCAACCACCTTTCTGCTTTCTGTCTCTAAAAATTTAACCACTCTATGTGCCTTATGTAAGTGGGATCATATAGTATTTGTTTCTTTGCGACTGGAACATTTCAGTTCGCATAATGTCGTTAAAGTTCACCTGTGTAGTATGTGTCAGAATTTTAAGGCTGAGTGATATTCCTCTGTATATACACCACATTTTGTTGATCTAGTCATCCATTGATGGACATGTCGGCCTCCACCTTTTGACTGTTGTGAATATGGTGTGGTGAATATGGGTGTGTGACTGTTTTTAACACTGGTAGGTCCTAATCTGAGAGAAGCTGCTAGAAAGAAAAATTAAACCACCATGACCGTGTGTCATAAGATAATCTAACTTTTCAACTCTTTAGAACTCAAGTAGGATGAGTAGTTTAGATGGATGGATTTGAGTGTGTATTAGGCAATATTGTCACATAACAAAGGGTTATCCAGAATTATTTTTAATTTTTCATGCTATCTCCAACATGGTTAGAAGTATTATATATATAAAATATTTATGAATATGTTAATACTTGTAAATAATTCATAAATAAATTATTGTATATTATATTTAATTTTAAAATATATATTAAAATATATAAATTAATAAATATATATGTATATATATATATATTTCACAGTAAAAGAATACAGTACATGCTGTTTTCTGCCCTCATTAGACTTTCTCCTAAGGAAATTACAACTCATCAGAGTGATAGTTTCACAAGGTCCAGTGATAAGTTTTCCCATTTACTCAGAAGGAGTAAATGGAATCTAGGGTTGAAAGTACTAGTTCCCACCCCCTGTCTGTGTGGAGTGGAGAATACCCTAACCAGCACGTTTGGCAGAGGGACCCATCCTGAGCCTGGAAACACAGGCCATGATTTGGAGGTTCAAGCCCCTCAGGGATCAAATAATGTCCCTTTGAAACATAATAACCTCCTGCAGAAATGGCCTGCCATTATGTGGTTGGCTTCTACTTGAAAGGGCTTATAAAGCATTACAAATAAGTTTCATTATATTCCAGACAAAGGAGTTGCTGGAAGATAAGGAAGAGCTGGGTTCAGGAATGGCTGAATTTAGGAAGAACAACACTCAAGAGAGTAAATTAGAACATTTAGTAAGGGGGAGGGGAGAAAAGCTTATGAAATATTACTAACCTTGTGTTTTTGTTACCTAAAAATTAACCTGAGGAGGCTACAAATGTTATAATAATAATTAAACTGTAATAAAATAATTAGAAATAACAAAACTGTATTACTGGGGATAGTAATAACCAAAGTCAGCTGAAACTCCACCTTCTTTGCAGAGTTCACTGACCTCATCCCTGAGATGTTTTCTGTCTGCCTGTCCCCACTGCTCCTAGCCCCCTCAGCATCGCTCATACTGGTCAGCTGGGTCTCATGTCTCCCTCCAGAGACTCCCTCTAGAGAATCTGAAATGCTCTTAAAGGAAGGGACAAGGTGCCTGGGTGGCTCAGTTGGTTAAGCATCTGCCTTTGGCTCAGGTCATGATCCCAGGGTCCTGGGATTGAGCTCCCCACATCAAGCTCCCTGCTCGGTGGGGAGTCTTCTTCTCCCTCTACCCCTCCCCACTGCTTCTGCTCTCTCTCTCAAATACAATTAAAAGAAAAAAAAAGAATTTTTAAAAAAATTCCTAAATTATTAAGTTATTCTTAAATTATTTAAGAATTAAAATTCTTAAATTATTAAAATTCTTAAAAGTTTTTTAAAACTTTTTAAAAAAAGTCTTAGCTAGTTGATATCCTCTAAAGGAAATTAAAGGTAGCTGAGCTGACAGAACTGAACCAAGGGGGCAAAGGGAGTGTTTATCAGTATGATAGATCAATATGACCAGAAGCAGGACTGACAAAAAACAAGATGAGTGAGGCCTGAAGATGTAGTATAAAACAAGGTAACTACAGTTGATAACACTGTGTTGGATAATTGAAACTTGCTAAGAGAGTAGAACTTAAATGTTCTCACTGCAAAGGAGGAACCAAAGATTACCGCGAGGTGGGCGGAGTGGGAGTCCTTTCACCATGTTTACGTATATCAAATAAGCATGATGCACACCTTAAGTATCTTACATTTTATTTGTTAATTATGCCTCAATAAAAGTGAAATAAAAAGGGAAAAAACCCCACAAATGTTGGAATACTTGAGATCATTCTAGATGATGTCTGTAGTAATTTTATAATTAAAATTAATATTACCTTATAAGAAATAACTAAAATTCCTTATTAGGGGAAGAGAGGAAGGGAGGATAGAAGGAAGATTGCTTTTTCTAATTTTCTGAACAGTAATAACTTATTCTCCCACTCCAATTTATTCAGGTGATTAGTGATCCTTTCTCAACTTTTGTTATGTTTTCAGTATGTTCTAGAATTCTGGGACATGCTCAGTCCAGAACTATAGAACTAGACGAGTATTTGAAATACATTTGAAAGGAGAGAAAGAAAAAAAAAAGAACCTTCAACTAGGTTTTTATTCCCACCCCCTCGGCCCCCCAGCCCTGACCCAGGCTGGAACATTTCCCAGTTGGCAGCCAACCAAAATCAAAAAGAAAATGAAAAAAAATAAAACAGAACAAAAACATCAAAAACCAAAAGCTATGTCTATATAAGAGGATACAGGAAGATTTTTTTAAATTTTGCTTTTCCAAATTTGATGTAGCATTGAACTAACCACTACTTAGTGGTACTTAGAAAGGGAAGCCCTCTTTGACCTATTGAAAGAAACATGGTTTAACCATTTCTTCTGCCTTGAGGACGTCATGCTCAGTGAAATAAACCAGTCGCAAGAGGACAAATACCATATGATTCCACTGGTGTGAGGTTCCCCAGAACAGTCAAACTCACAGAGATGGAAAGCAGAAAGGTGGTTGGCAGGGACTGAAGGCAGGAGGGGGAGTTAGGACTTAATGGGTACAGAGCTGCAGTGCTGTAAGATGGGAAGAGTTCTGTAGGATTGTGGTAGTGATGGCTGGACCACAATGTCAGTGCTCTTCCACTGATCATTTAAAAATGGTTCAGGAGGGGGGCTCCTGGCTGGCTCAGTCGGTAGAGTATGCCGCTTCTGATCACGGGGTCATGAGTTTGAGCCCTATGTTGGGGTAGAGATTACTTAAAAAAAATAAAAGTGGTTAAGATGATAAATGTTACTTTTTTTTTTTTTAACCACAACTAAAATACAAAAGCTGCTTCTTCCTTGAAAGACTATGGGAGGCAGATTGTGTAGGGGATTGCTCGTGGATGAATGTTCCGGAATCATAGAAGAAAAGAGGGGTGCTTAAAGGGTTGCGGTGGAGCCAATCAGAGCCCTTCCCGAGTGCTGTAGTCTCAGTGCTTCAGAGGGAGACCCAACAGCCCTGGTCAGCCGGGCTGTGTGTGAGGACGCTGGTTCTCCAGCAGGCCACCTCCCATCCTAGTGGGAAGTCCTCAGAACCACGAGAATGGGGCACAGGACGTTGTCTTTGGTTCCCTCGTTCTCCCAGGCCGGCGTAACTCTAAGGTGGCCCTTGACGGGAAAGCCCGTGAGCTCTGTAGTACTTGGGCTGTCCCTGCTGTGACAGGCCCTGATTTCAGTGGGGGTCCTGCCTCCCTGTCCTGCGGTGTCCAGAAAAGAAGATTTTGGTCGAGTGGAACTGGTGGGCAGGGAGGGAGCTGCGTTAGTCCATCCTTGTTCCTGAGGCTGTCTGTTGCTGCCTGTGCCACCGGCGCGTGCACAGTCTAGTGCTCTGGGGGTTCCAGAACACCGCCCAGTCCCACACGCAGAGGTTCCTGAATTGCCCAGCTTTGAGCTAGCAAGCATTTGGGGAGTAAGATAAGCTAATTTGCATGTGAAGTGACAACCCTCTTTAAAAGACTTTAACAAACACTTTTATTACCCTGCTTTAGAAGGATCCAGTGTGACAGCCTGTGAGGAAGAATCAGCTCTCATGCTAGGCAAATCAGAGGATGAAGAGAGAGAGAGAGAGCAGGCTTGCCCCTGGAATGCTAGCAGTTTTCCTGCTGTTTGGATGAGGCTCTGGGCTCTCTTTGCCCTGTAAGGTGCTCAGTGATGGCCAGCCCAGTTTTTCCTTAGGAGTATTGCTGAATTCTCTTAAAAAAAATTTTTTTTTAATGATTTTGTTTATTTATTTGTCAGAGAGAGAGCAGACACAAGCAGGGGGAGCAGCAGAGGGAGAGAGAGAAGCAGGCTCCCTGCTGAGCAAGGAGCCCAGTGCAGATGCAGGACTGACCTGAGCAGAAGGCAGAAGCTTGACCAACTGAGCTACCCAGGTGTCCCTCTGTTAAACTGGTGGCCAGTTTCTGAAGCTTTGCTTCAAGTGGTGGAGGTAGCTGCTGCCCCAGGCTCTAGCTGCTACTCCGAGTCAAGGGGCTCTGGTGATGGCAGCTCCTGGAGGCTGTCTCAGCTGTGAGAACGTGATTTCCATCCATCATCTCCTACACACAGCTCTGGAGTTGCCAGGGGAGTTGGCCAGGCCCTAGGGGTGGCTTTCTTTAGATCTGCTCCCATTCCTGGAGTGGGTACCAGTCCGAGGCTGGTGGGGAAGCCTGGCCACTTCTCTCTATTCCTGTATCCTAGCGATATTCAAACTCACAGGAACTAGAGTGAGAAGGAACCTGAGAGACCCAGACTAGCATTTCAGTTCTCGTGTTGCTTTGGGAAAGGGATAACATGACACCTCTGAGGCTCGGTTTCCTTATCTGTCAAATAGGAATAAAAAGAATAATTTCTCCATCCCTTTTCCAGGGGCAGGAGCTATGCCCCTCGGGGCATGGAGTGTCAAGGGGTCAGGGGTGGAGCTTGGAGCTGGGGGCAGGGGAAGGTGCTGCCATCCAGGGTTAAATAGAGCAAGAGGTAGTGATTTAATGAGAGAAATACGTTTTTTCCTCATTCTGGGTAGAGGTGAGTGCCGAGGGAGTCCTTTGGATATGAATACTACTGTATCAGTATACGTGTTCTTACTTGTGGCTTTTTAATTGATGGATTATAATATACACTTGTTTTCTGTCGTACTAAATTTAGATTCCTCTGTTTTGTATGCGCTTTCTTCTTTAAAGGGTGTTATGTTTGACAGGTTTTATTCTCTGCCCATCTTCTCCCCTCCTTTCACACAGAACTTGAACTGCAGTCCCTGGGTAGGTTTCCAATAAGGAGCCTGCCCTGTGCGCCTGGGAGTTTATTTTATGGCTGGTAGGTGATTGCAGGAACATGAAATAAACCCCTAGGATAGTAAATAATGTGATTGTTTAAGATCAGCCTTCAAAAGAAGGCAGCCACACTCCCGTAAAAATTTAACCTTATAGCCAGGAAGTGCCATTAAATTTGGTTAACAGTTCTCTCACCGCTGCTTAGAAACTTACAAGCAGGCCTAGAAAACAGGAATTTAATCTGAAACCTGATTCGCTTTTGTTCACAAATGAATCACATATATTTGGAAAGGAAGAGAATCATAACAACATTCCTGTTTTAGCTAGTCTCCCTTTACCAAAAAACAGTTGGAAAAAAAAAACCTGTGGCCGTGTTAAGGTGATCTTTTCCTCCATGCATCTTGGATGTTCCCTTCCAGAGAAAGAAATGGCTTCTGTATGAATGTTTATGTATGTATGTATGTATTTATAAAGATTTTATTTATTTATTTTAAAAGATTTTATTTAAGAGAGAGAGAGAGCACAAAGGAGGTGAGGGGTAGAGGGAGAAGCAGACCCCTGCTGAACAGAGAGCCTGATGCGGGCTTGATCCCGGGGCTCCTGGACTCTTGGACCCCGGGATCATGACCTGAGCCGAAGGCAGACACTTAATCGACTGAGCCACCCAGGTGCCTGGGCTTCTGTTTTTAATAACAACATCCTCCCCACCCCCTGCCAAACAAAGTTTCTGTCTAATTTCTAGTCTGATAAAACCCTGCCCAATTTTTCATTTTGAACAGCTAAAGCCTATTGCAGCCCAAATCTGGGTTTTGACAGTGTATTCGAATGGCACCTTACTTTCATTAGTCGAAGATACTGTGCATTGTCAGACACATCCTGACTCCAGAGATGTTAATATGCATTTTAGACTTGGCGAAATACAGCACAACAGTTTTCCTTTTTAAATTCTGAGTAAATAAAATGTAGAAGACTTTCTTACCTTCCCCTGAAGGACAATATATGAAGGACACATATTCTTTCTCAATGAAAAGAAATTTATCTTTTAGAAAAAAATTAATTTTATTACATTTCTTAAAATAACTGTACTGGTCCTTCTACATCCCTAATGCAGGGTTTGGAACTCTGCAGTAGCTTGAGTTATTTTTTGCTTCCTTAGTTCAAATCTCATATGATCTGGCTATGCTAACACAGCTGGTTTTCAAATTTGAGCTTTTAAATGAAGGCTATATTATTCTAAGAGGAAATAGCTAAATTTAAACAGTTTTAATATACATTGTTCATTAATAATTATATAATATTAGGGATGCCTAGACGCCTAGGTGGTTCAGTCAGTTAAGTGTCTAACTCTTGGTTTCAGCTCAGGTCATGATCCCATGGTCCTGAGATCGAGCCCTGAGTTGGGCTCTGCACTGAACATGGACCCTCCTTGGGATTCTCTCTCTCCCCCCCTGCCCCTCCCCTAGCTCATGCACACACACCTTCTCACTCTCTTAAAAAAAAAAAAAAAAAAAAGGTTATGTAAGATTAAAATAGATATGTATAGTTATTATAGTTAAGGAAATAGATCATTGCAGGAAGTTTGGGGAGATGATAATATTTTAAGATTTGCAAAACTGTGTTAGGTATGCCGATTAATAACCAGATTTACATACTGGAAGTTACTCTCTCATAATTAGTGTTGTATTTTGATAGGTTTTACTTCTCTTTTTCCCTCCCAAGTCTTCTCATTTGTAATAGTCTTCTGTGTGTCTGTTCTTTTCCAGATTACTGTCTTGGATGCAAAACGGAGCATGAACATTGGGATATTTCTTAAGCAATTTAAGAAGTAAGGTTTTTGCACACATTTGCAACTTTAGGCATATCCCTGTTGTCAGCATCAGTCTGTGGGTGTGGCTGAGCTGAAAATTCAGCTTCTAACATGAGTGAAATTCATTCCTCATACCTGCCTACCCTCCTTCAACACACACCGTGTGATGAGTGTGCGGGTACCTGTTGCTCTCTGCTCTTTTCTTGCATGGAAGCATAACCTAGTGGCTTGAAGTACAGGCAGAGTTGCCTAAGGGTATCTGTTCAAGCCTGTCATGCCGGGGAATTTATGAATTCATCTATAGTGTTGCCCCTCAGCGGAGGTTGGACTGGTCAGAAGACAGTGGTGAAATGCCAGTGTGCTAAAGTGGAGAGGAGAGGCTCGCCAGGGTTCCATGTGACCAAAGGGAATTGCTTTTCTTTTCTCAGAGAAGACTCCTGTAGTTTGCTGCCATTTTCAGCTTTTCTGGGATGCCCAAGGGTGGGCTTCTGGGTGTAGGGGCCTCTGGGCTATGTGTCTGGACCCCCGCTTTCCCTGGCATTGGGTCTCCTGTGATTGCTGACACAGCGCGTCCCTCCAACTGGGAAGAAGGCAGGATGGGCAAAGGGTCAAGGTAATTTGTTTTAGTTTCCACCAGCTTGTGTTTCTTTGGCACTCCAACAGACATGAAATGGAATCTAATTAATTGTCTTTTCAAGGTCTCCTCAGTCCATTGTAGAAGATATTCATCAGGGAAAGAGTGAGCATTATGGATCAGAGACCTTGCGAGAATTTCTTAAGATTTTGCCGGAGTCAGAGGAGGTAAGGAATTTGGCACAGGAGTTTTAGATGGTAGGAGTGATGATCGAAGCCTAATATTTTTCAGAGTGTCAGAACTCAACCTGGGAGGGGCCCTCTGCTGCCTAGAGCCAGAGTCTTCTCATATACAAGTAATAAAAAGTGACTTAGTAGAGAGAGCATAAATTGTGGGGTTAGGGAACAGCTGTCCCCCTTGCTTGGACAAATTTCCTAACTCGTGAACTTAGTGTCCACACCTATGCAGTGAGGGTTTACCAGGATGCCGAACCCTTAGTTATGCATCGAGCGTGGTACCAGGCACATGGGACCTCAATAAAATTTAGTTTCCTTTTCCATCACCAATGACAGTTTTTGCTGAGGCTGTACCTAGGTTATTTTATAAATATGTATACCTTATACACACAAAAATAAAAGGAAATCACTTTTGGATAAAGATGCTCTAAAATTTTGGAGAAGTAGGTAAACTGCTAAGAAACATTGTCTCTGTAATTGACTTAAAGGGGGAAATTGCTGTGATAGCGGTTTAGTACTACAGTGTAAAGTTAATCATCTTTTTGGGGGCACTGAATTAACTGAGCCATTGAATGGTTGGAAGCTTTGTAAAACCTTATAAAATTGTAATATTGCCTTTTATTTCTGAAGAAGGGAACCCTGAAAAATTTTAGTAAGAAATGACATGAATATATGTGCTTGCAAACATTTAAATAATGTAAAATCTTACAAAGTAAAAAGTTTAAGTTACCCTTTTACCCACACAGCTGGTTCTTCTCTTCCCCTTCCCACTCCTCTTCCCACACATAATTTATGGCATTTGACTTTAGTGCCATAAATAATAAGAGGAATATATATCTGTACTTCTTTTACATCAATCTGTGATAAACTTGCAATGCCAACTCGAGGGTCATACTAGTTAACTGAGGATTCTAGGTGTATTTGATAATCCGAACCTCTTTCTCTGTGTCAGGTTTTCCATTTGCAAATTAAGTGTAATTTACCTAAGTCAGGATTAATTACCAGCATTTATTAATGACCGTAAAGGGTCTTAAAGTCTTGAGGGAAAGGTATGTTAAATCATAATTTACCCTGGATCTTACACACTGAACAGCCCCTAATTTTTTTCTAGTGTAGAGAATGAGAGTTTCAGAGTTCTTTAATTAGGATGGCTAGGGTTTAATCAATTTGGATTTTAAAAAGATTTAGTTGTTCTTGAAATCTTACTCCCCTTTGGGCTTTTTTTGTGTGCCTCCTCCTTAGGACTTGCTGTGGTGCTCACTCCTGCCCGACCGCATGCCTTATCTCAGTGAGGGTCACATTTGAGAGCGCGTGTACAAGTTCTAAATTTCTAAAGAAAGGGACGTTAGGCGGGGTGGGGGGAGGCTGCCCGCTTCGTGCTTCGGTGAAGAGGTGGGAGATTAAGTACAGGTTTTCCTAATACCTGCATTTCTAATTTTAAATTCAGGGGTGATTAGAGAATGCAAAGGCTTCAGAGGCCTCCGGGGATTTTTCAAAGAAGCAACTGAGCTGTCAAGCCTCCCATATTGTTGAGCTGGGGGGGGGGTGGCGCATAATTCAAGGGGGATTGTTAAGGGCAAGACAACTGAAGCCCAGCGGAGTGCTGCTCGGCATTCGCTCCCCCCCTCCCCAGACAGTTAGCCAGCACCCCCCACCCCCCAGACAGCGTCCTGCTGGGATGAGACAGAGCCCTGAGAGCCTGCCACCCAGCAAGATGCAGCTGCTTCTCCTGTCCCCCTCTCCCGCCGCAGGGTCATCCTCAGCCTGAATACCCGACAGGCTTGGTCACACTTCTTCTTGTTTTCATTACCGACCCTGGGCTTCAGCTCACCACGCCCTCCACACTCAACTGGGAGCTTCCTTCAGCGGGAACACCCTGACAGACTCCAGGGCTTCTTGGTGCCCCTCCCTGAACCACTGTGGGGATCTGTGCTAGCAGAGGGTGGCTCGGTGCCTGTGGAAGCCACCTCCTGACAGATGCCTGCTGCGGGGACCCACTGGCCTCGCCCCGAGTGCCACGTGCCCC
Organism: Mellivora capensis; assembly: GCA_004024625.1. Taxonomy (NCBI): domain Eukaryota; kingdom Metazoa; phylum Chordata; class Mammalia; order Carnivora; family Mustelidae; genus Mellivora; species Mellivora capensis. Next base: position 42,403 of record PISX010009704.1, on the reverse strand, counting down.
AGAGCCACCTGGACCAAGGCCAGCCCCCAAATCTAGGGTAGAGGGTGGAGGATAGGGATGGGGCCAAGGGGGAGCCAGGGCCAAGTGAGAGAGGTTTAGGAATGTGGCAGAAATATGTTAATAAGTGCACCAGTGTCTGTGTAACCACATGTTGCTAAGCTTGGGGTGTAATGTTCTGTGCTCATTTTTCGCACAGGAAGGGACTGAACATTGAACATGTGTGTCCCTGTGTTCCAGGCACTGGGCAGGGCAGAATGCAGTTGGGCGAGATAATGGGATCAAGTGCGTAGTCTGGTGTGCCTGGCACGTAGAAGGTCATTCCGTCGCAGCTCTGATGATCTGGGGTGTCTTTGCCACTGAATCCTCTCGGCCACATTGTCAGACAGTCCTCAGGGTACAGATGGGAAACTGAGGCTCATGCAGGTTCGCTGGAACTCCGCTTGTGTGTCCCATAGTCGACAGGCCAGAGGGGAAGGTGGATTTGCATGTGATTCATCTGACCCCAGCACGGTTCCTTCTGCGGCACTCCTGCGGCACTCGCACTCGGCTGCATCCCTTTGAGGAAGGAAGAGCAAAGGTTCTCACAACCCCACCCCACACCGCCATGGCCCTCCCTCCAGCCCTTTCATCGCCCCTGCTCCAGAATGAGCACCAGGCGAGTGTTGCTTGAGTGATACCGTCATCTTATCAGCATATTGAAAAATATGAGCGGAAATAGCCCTTTTCGGTCATGCATTCGCAGCTGACAAGCCAGAAGAAGGTTAATTTGTTTTCAGGATTTCTCTGCCCTTCCCCACAGATCTTTTATCTGGCATGTTTTTTTCATTGTGCCCTAAATGTTTGCTCAGTTAAAACTTGCAGAGGAAGAAGGCAGGCCCAGAAATAAAAGCCCTGGGAGGGGGTTCTTTGCCCTGGAAAGTATTCCTGTGGGCAGAGAGGGGACAAGGGAGAGGCTGGTGCAGGAGCAGGGTGGATGGTCAGAAGGGAGCCCGGATGAAGCCTTCGAGCCCTTTCCTCCCTTGGGAGTGGGGCCCCACCCCTGTGTCACTTTCAGGGACAGAGAGCTGGAAGGTGATAGAAATTTCCTGTTCTCTCAGGCAGCAGGTTGGTTGCCTCCTCTAACATTTTTATCCCCTCATCCCAACTTTCTATACCAACTCTGCCCCTTGTTGGGGAGAATGACAGGGAGGAAACCCCGGGGTCTTCTCTTGGGTGAACCTGTTGGTGGGAAATCTCGCTATTTCGAGGCCGAGTGAGTGGAATTAGATGGGACGAAGGAGGTCTGCCTTTGGGAATGTGTGCGTCTTAAGGAGCATGCTTTCTGCTGTTAGGACAGAAACCGGGCACAGCCAGGTCATAACGAGAGTCACTTGGCTCAGCCAACAAAATTATGCCTAACAATGTGTGATAAATGCTTTTTGATGATGACGAGAATGCACAATAATTATAGGGTTTGTTCACCTCTCTTTTTTACCTCCCTACACTATGAAGGTACAGTAATCCCTCTTAATGAACGAGTCTCATTTTGAAATGGAATTAACGACTGTATACATGGCATTTAAATTAAATACTATCTTTCCATCACCATGCTCTTGAAATCCATAAACATTTTTAGCTCTTTATGTAAGCGAAGGAGATTAATCATTGTTCAGTTACAGCTTGAGCACATGTTTAATAGAAATACCTACCAAGTTTATTTAGTGTGACCTATTCTATATGCTTTAGACCGAAAATTGCACTCTTCTTTTCAGAAGCTTTGCACATGCTGAGTTGATGGTCTTAGAGAAGAGACAACCTCGCTCTGCCCCTTTCCATATATAGTGAATTGCTAAACTCTAGTTCAGAAGGGATCAGGACCTCCTCCTACGGTTTTCTCCATTCAGCAGCTAGGTACTGACTTGAGTTTAGCTCAACCAGAAATTCCATCTGCCCCTAAGTCAAGTAAGCCTAAAAAATGGGAAATTCAGTTTGGGGCCCTAACGATAGAAGAAGTAATGCCATTCTGCCAATGGCTGTTTTCTGCCCATTTTTAAAAAAAAAAATGTAGTCTTAAGCATCAGACTTAAGTCTAGGGTGTCCATTGGCCCTGTGACATTTTGTATTTTCAGATTGTTGATGTAGACACTTCAGTTTGTGGATCTTTGCAAATACTCCCTGCTCTGTGTTTTGGAGCTGTCATTTCCTATTTTTCAAGACACTGAAAAGGCATGTTATTTTTATGGGCATCCACCATGATCCCGGGGATGGAAGAGAGTTAGCTTTAAAAGACTAATGAAAGATGGTGAGTGCTTATTGGCAACAGTTAGCTGCAGAGGTGGGCTGTCTACTTTACTTGTAGTCCCAAGGTTCAATTTACTGTAAAGTATTCTTGTTGCAAGACGCTCTACGACAGTGGACGTAGTAGAAAAGTTCCCACCATTGGGCTGGTCCAGTTCTCTGCATGACGGAGGTGCTGATTTGCCCTGATGCAGTTTGAGAACTTTCTCTGTGCTTCCATCCCCCACTGCTAGCTGTTCGGCTGTATTCCTGGGTCTTTGCTGCGGTTAAAAGAGTGACTTTGAGTTGAGTTTAACTTTTTTACAAGAGTAATCCATGTTCATACAGACATTTTAGGACACAAAAATGAGCAGCAGAAGAGAATAATAATCCTATCACCTTGTGTAGGTGGGGGAGGGGTGCCTTCTAGTCTTTTCCCCCACGCCTATGGCGTGTGTATGGAGAGTGGGGGTCGCAGTGGATGCCTCTTTTAAAATTTCTAGAAATGGGATCTGAACGTACATTGTTTTATTACCTGGTCACTTTCAAAGGGGAGGTCTTGATATTGACCCCTCAGCTGCTTAAGCCCTTTTCCTTTTTCTCTTCCCACTGGACAGCCGGTGTGTTCTTGCCTCAGCACACAGCAGCCATTTGGTGTAAGGCTGTTCTGTGTGGGGGACTTGGCCACAGAAAGGTCTGTTAGCTCTCCCCCAGTCTGAGTATTTTATAATCAAAATATCCAAAATATTGAGTTTTTTTTTTTCATTAGGGACCTAGAGGACCGTGTTATAATGATGACCCAGTGTCCTCCTTCTTCTCCCAGTGATCTCCTTTCCAGATTATAACTTACAGAACATTTTCATCCTTAGAACTGACCTTTCCCTTGAGGACTCCTATGTCTCTGATTCTCCAGACAGACTGAGGTTATTTATACCCACACACATGACACAGCTCTTCTTCTCATTTGTCTGGTTTCTCTTCTTTCAAAAAACATAGTCATTGTGATGATTTCCTTTTCTGTCTTTTCTTGGGTCTACATTTTTATTAATTTGAATTTAGTACTGAAATCTTACTTTCTTACAGGGATTCTAAGATAAAATTTAAAATAATGTTCCATTTTAATCACAAGTTATTATTTTTTTTCTCTATTCTCTGTTTGTCTTTTAGATAAAGAAATTGAAAACATTTAGTGGAGATATGTCCAAGCTGTCCCTGGTGGACTCCTTTCTGCACTACTTGACTCAGGTGCCAAAGTAAGGATTGTCCATCACTGTTCTTCACAGAGAAAGGGTTTAAAATCAATGACATCAAATGCTACGGTTTTACTTTTTTTTTTTTTTCCAAGATTTTATTTACTTATTGGATAGAGGGAGACACAGCAAGAGAGCAAACACAAGCAGGGGGAGTGGGAGAGGGAGAAGCAGGCTTCCCGCCGAGCAGGGAGTCCAATGCGGGGCTCAATCTCAGGACCCTGGGATCATGACCTGAGCCGAAGGCAGACACTTAACCCACTGAGCCATCTAGGCGCCCTACAGTTTTACTTTTTATGTTGCAGCTATTCACTTCGGATTGAAGCCATGGTGCTAAAGAAAGAATTTTTACCTTCTTGTTCTTCTCTGTACACAGACATAGCAATTCTAAGAACCGCGACTAAAGGTAAGTGACCACGTGAGGCTTCATGTAATTTGTTTTTATTAATTTTGGTGGGAGCACTTTATTTTAGTTTTTATTCTTTTTAGTAAGCATTCTTCTCCTGATTTTTAAAATCAATTCATTTCTTATTAAAAAAATTTTTTTTAAAGATTTTATTTATTTGACAGAGAGAGAGATCACAAGCAGACAGAAAGGCAGGCAGAGAGCGGGGAGGAAGCAGGCTCCCTGCTTAGCAGAGAGCCTGATGTGGGGCTTGATCCAAGGACCCTGAGATTATGACCTGAGCCGAAGTCAGCTGCTTAACCTACTGAGCCACCCAGGCACCCCTGAAATCAGTTTATTTTTTAATGGCAGTGTAGTTCACACACAGTGCTGACTTGGTCTCAGGTGTACAATGTAGTGATTCAGCAGTTGCACACGGCACCTGGTGCTCATCATGAGAAGTGTACTCTCCATCCCCTTCACCTCTTTCCCCCATCCCCCACCCACCTCGCCTGTGGTGGACCACCAGTTTGTTCTCTAAAGTCCAGTCTGGTTTTTTGGTCTGTCTTTTTTCTTTGTTTTTGTTTCTTAAATTTCACGTATGGGCAAAATCATAGAATTTGTCTTTCTCTGACTGACTTATTTTACTTAGCATTATACCGTCTAGATCCATCCATATCGCTGCAAGTGGCAAGATTTCATTCTTTTTTGATGGCTGAGTATGATCCCACTGTGTATATACACCACCTCTTCTTCATCCATCCGTTGATGGACACTTGGGCTGCTTCCATAATTTGGCTACTGTAAATAATGTCCCAATAAACATAGGGCTGCATGTATCACTTTGAGTTAGTGTTTTCATATTTTGGAGGTAAATACCCAGTAGTGGAACTACTGGATCATGTGGTCATTCTATTTTGAATTTTTTGAGAAACCTCCATACTGTTTTCCATGGTGGCCGCAGCGGTCTGGTAGCATTTTCTTTTTAAAAAAACTGTTTAGTTGAAATGAGAAATGTGAAGTCCTAATTCTTCTACACCCTAAAAAGGGAAATGAGATATTACCTGGGATGACAGTTAAGGCTTATTTCCGTTTACTTTCCTCCCTAATTAATTGATTAATTGACCAATCAATTAATTAGCATAGTAACCTCCCATAAAAGAAGATTTCTTTCATCCCCAACTTCAGAGTAAACTTGCTGGTTGTAGCTAGCTCTTGTTCCTCTCCCAGGTCAGCTTTCCCTGTGCATGCTGTGTGTGTGTGTGTGTGTGTGTGTGTGTTCACGCGCGCGCGCACAAAGCCTGGGCACTTAGGCCAGCTGCATCCTCCCTCATCATCTGGCCTCTGGTGTCCAGGCCTGCTTTTTCAGCAGCATTCCTCCTTTCCTCCTGACTCCTCCTGGGCATCTCCAGTGTGCCCTTCTGCAGGTTCCTGATGGTTCTGCTCTGTGTCTTTTCCTACCTGCTTCCCCTCAAGTCTCTAACTCCTGGTGGGCTATTTGTGTTTGAGAGGGGTGAGTGGGTCATTTCCCTTTCTTTGACTGACTTGCCTGCCCAGGTAGACTCCTTGGAATTGCTCTCCTGCCTCCCTCCAAAGCAATGGGTTTTTGCCCTCAAGCATGTATGGCGCTGAGCAAGCAGGCCTAGCCCAGCTGTGGGCACCCCTCATCTCCAGGGCAGCGTCTCTGGCACTCCCCACCCCTCACATCCTTCTGCATCCCACATCCAGTGCCAGCCCGATTTCCTCTGGGCTGTTTTCTGGATTTCTAGGCATCGTAGAGCTGTTGATTCCTACTTGATTTTTCCTGTTCCGTTGCTCTGGCCTGTATTGAGATAAAGTTTTGCTCTTCAGCCCATCGTATTTTCTTCAGTTTAGAGAGGAGTCTCAGAATTCAGGGCAACTTTTTTCTTTCCATAGGGAGGCCTGTTAAAATTTCTTCCCACACACACCAGGGCTATTGCAGCAACTTTGGAAGGGCCGTTCCTCCTGTTCACACCGAGATGGAATAGTTCTTGTAGTGAGCCGTGCAAATTTGTGGGCACGGTGGAAACATTTCTTATCTGGTTAACCTTCAGATACTGGCCTTCTTAGATAACGTAATATAGGCAGTGATCCAAGTTTAATTTTTTGAACGTTATTAACCACACTTAATGGAGAATATGAAGTTAACAAAATCATAGGTAGCTTTTTATTATCTATATATACTGTAATTTTAATAATCATCAAACCTTGCTTTTAGCTTTTGAAATACATAATTTTTAATAATGTTAATTTGCATAGATATGTATACAAAAGCTGCTATGTTTAAAGAACTAATCTAAAGATATATTCCAATGAAAGCTCCTTTATAGACCTTAAGCCAATCCAAATGAAATTTGTAGTTTTGAATAAAGTGGACTGAGTCTCTGGGTGCCTGGCCCCTAAGGGTTAGTGCTTTGCAAGTCATTTACATGTCATCCCAGCCTGTTTATTTATCTCTTCACAGCTCGTGGACTAAGCAAAATGTTGCTCTCTGTTAGTTTCTATCTTCTATAAATATAATCTCGAAGGCTAGTGGGTAGAAAGGAAAAAAAATAAAGAATTGCTAAGAAAGAGGTTGTTCCTATAACACAGTGCTCTGCTTTTCATAAGGCCTTTGCATTTTCCACTCCTTTAGAATGTTCCTTATTGAAGTGTTTCGTGATACACTGAAGCATCATATGTATCGATTCCCAGTTAAAGACTAGGACACGGATTGCCAGTAGCAAATGACGCATTAGATACACCACAGAATGTGCAGCTTGATTTGTTTTTTTCCGGTCTTAATACGTGGTTTAGGGTCAGAGCTTGCCTCAGGCCCTCTTGAACTTGGCTGTGGTGGCTCTCTTTGTGCACTGAAGCTCAAAGTCCTGTGGTGTGTTCTTTTTTGACAGAGCTGATGCTGTGTGAGGAGCTACATTCAATATTACACTTGGTTCTGCAAGCTGGGAACATCATGAATGCAGTAAGTAAAATTAAAAAAAAAATTAAGATGTTGTGTTACTAAGTTTATTTCCTCGTCTGAAGATATACGTATATATTTTTTCTTCTGATTTGTCTTCTTTAGGGAGGGTATGCTGGCAATGCAGTCGGATTTAAGCTGTCTTCTTTGCTCAAATTGGCAGACACAAAAGCAAACAAACCTGGGATGAATCTTCTGCACTTTGTTGCACAGGTATGTGGAAGTGGGAATTCAGAGAGAGAGAGAGAGAAAGAGAGAATGAGTGTGAATCCTCACTGGGGAGGTTTGTCCCAGGTATTAGGTGGCATCCCACAGAGACAGGAGAGGACCAGGTTGGCTCCACGAAGGTTCTGTTTGCAGAAGCACCCTGCAACTTCCTGAGTTGAGCTGCCCAATGCCTGGGGCTGTAGGCTAGGAGGGAAATAGAGAGGTAGGGGGGAGGCAGGGGTCAGGGTTGGTGAGGCCCGATTAGGAAGGATCCACATCCTAAACACTGAGGAATCTGGATTCATGCTTTAGCAGTGGGGAGCCAGTGGAAGCCGGAGCCCAGCATAATGGCCTGGCCAGGTTGGCTTTGTTTTTCGGAAAATAAGGCACAATGGGGGATGGGCGGGACTGGAGAGAGAACTGGAAATGGGGCCCCTCTTGGCAGAAGGTGACTCTCTGATGGTTTGGAGAGAGAGAGCTGAGACCCGGAGTCTCGGCCACAGGGATGGAAGGCAGAGGCCTGGGTGCTGAGACATTCCCAGCGTTGGGCTGACTAGATTTGTGACTGGTTACATGTAGAGAGCAAGGGAGCCAGAACAGGGAAAAGGATCGCTTCTATTTGTTCCCCTTTGTGAACTCTGAGGCGGGCTACCTTGTGACAAGCATAGCTCTTGGCGTCTGCACCCTGGCCGTCACCTCCGATTCTGGCTGGGGCTCTGGGATACCAAAACAACCAGTTACAAAGTGAAAAAGTCTGTCTGTTGTTACATTATCTCAAATTACGAATTGTACCACTTTGTTTTTCCTTCATTGGATCGCCTTTGTTGTTTTGATAGCAATCACGGAGATGTAGCTGTAAGCCGGGGAGGAAGCTGGGCTGGCTTCCAGTGTGAGCTTCAGGACAGAACAGAACTAGGATTTTGACACGTCTTGTATTAGCTGTACTTCCTCAGACAGGTTCCTTAAACGTTAAGACCCTCAATTTCTTCCTCTAATCACGGGGCTAGTGATCCTTCCAAACAGGTAACCAAGAGGGCTGAAGGGGATAATTCCATAAACTGCTTACTTCAGTGTTCGGCCCATAGTACGTGCTCCGTAAATAACACACATAATTACTAACTGCATTCTTCAGAAGACAAAGGACATGTTGAACTCAGGACTCATTTAATAAATTGATTTTCAGGACATTGAAAGCAGAAAATGTGTTCCTTATCCCGTGGGCCTTACAGCTAGTCTTCCGTCAGTCTCTTTATTTTATTTATTTATTTTTTTAAAAGATTTTATTTATTTATTTGATAGAGAGCACAAGTAGACAGAGTAGCAGGCACAGGGAGAGGGAGAAGCAGCTGAGCAGGGAGCCGGATGTGGGGACTCGATCCCAGGACCCTGGGATCATGACCTAAGCCGAAGGCAGACACTTAACAACTGAGCTACCCAGGCGGCTCTCCGTCAGTCCCTTTACATCCGTGGAGCCAGGTGCTCTGTGTTACTTGGTCCCTACCCATGGGGGGACGTTTCCAGAGCTGGTAATTGCTCTCTTAGTATCGAATCCAAAGGCCTCCGTGGCTTGTGCACCTTCGGCTTAAACTCAGTTTGCAAACTGGTTTAACCGCTGTTGGCATCTCGTCACTTAAAGGCACACTCACAGGTATGGGTGGTATTTAAGCAGGACGTATTGGATTCCCGCAGCAACAATGGGCCCTGCTAAGCCACCACCCACCTCCATTGAGTTTGTGTGCCCATGAGTTGTATTTCACGTCAGGATCGGTTGCTCTGGGAAGTTAAATATATCTGGAGAGTAGGGGAGTTCTGGTAAATCTTACTAACTAAGGAATACAAGAGTTCACGTTTCACTGAGTTGCTTTGAATAATATATCAAGCATAAAAACAAGAACTTTAAAGTCCCTTTCAGTCTTGGGATAATTGTTTCCTTCCAGTTTTATACATACAGTAGAGAAAATTCTGTTTTCATTCTAGGAAGCCCAAAAGAAAGATGCCCTTCTTCTAAAGTTTTCTGAAAAATTGCACCATGTTCAGGAGGCTGCTAGGTAAGCGAAGAAGACTAAAAGTGAATTCTGAGAATTCACGGTTTTGTTTCAAATGACTTTTTAGATTGATTGATTGATTTGAAAAAGAGGGTGAGAGCATGAGCGGAGGGGGCGGGGGTGAGGGAGAGGCAGGTTTCCTGCTGAGCAGTGAGCCCGACATAGGACTCGACATAGGACTTGATCCCAGGATCCTAAGATCAGGACCTGAGCCAAAGGCCGACATATAACCGACTGAGCCTCTCAGGTGCCCCTAAACTACTTTTTAAGAAACTGGTGAATATTTTATAACTTTAAAACATTTCATAACTTTAAAGAGTTTTGTCTTGTTGAATTTTCAGACCTCCCTTTTATTTGCTCACAGAGGTGTGTGTGCACTTTTGGAATCTGGGGGTTTTGAAAAATTAATCTGTATTTTTAATTAAAAAAACACCATTGTAGTTGTTTCCAATGAATATCATCAGTGTAAAAACAATATGGATTAAGAACTTCAAATCCCTCCACACCCAAAAGATAGAGCTCAAACAGCACAGCCTCTTACCTTGGGAGTCGGTTTACATCAGTCAAACTTCAGGGCCATTTCCCTGTAGAATCTAACATGGTACGTTTATTTTCTATTGCAATTGGAACCATACCAAGGGTTGGGAAAGGATTTTGTTTTAAATTAGTCACACAGCCTCACAGAGAAAGTATCTACCAGACACAAAGCTCTGTTTACATCACTTTAATTTGCTGCTGATCCCAGTAGAGGTGTGCATTTTAATGTGGCTGTAATCTGTGTACACAAGCCCTTTTGAGTTCCGTGTTTTTAAATTTTTAGTACATATCCCTGTATCCAGTGGCATATGTTCAATAACCAGCTTTCCTGGAAAGAAGTCCTTGTTTGTAGCATTTGCTGATTTCCATGGTGTGCATACTGCTACCGTGGCATATTCAAGCCACTGGTGTGGCCTCATTGAGTGAGGAGTCGGGAGGGGTGCCCACGCCCACAGTGGCCTCTTGCAAGCTGGCTCCAGTGAACCACTTCCAGTCCTGTGCTTGCTATCTGAGTGATTACATCTGATTATAAGAGCTATGAACCCGGTGCAGAAATACACCAATCATAGCTCTTCAAGCCAAGCCCTATCATTGGCCAGTGTCTCAGTGTTCCTGACTATGAACATCGTACCACAGATGACATGTCTTTCCCAAAGTGAGCTTATTAGGCCAAAGTTGTGAACAGTTCATAGTTTCCATTTACAGAATTTCATATTATCTCCTCTCCCCCAAAGAATGAGCATCTTATAAGACATAAACTGTTCTGGTTTTGAATTTCTAGAAGAAATTAGTGTGGTAATATTTTTTCCTCTGACTAGTATAGAAATATACTAATACAGAAATAAACCATTACATTTTTGAGCTGACATTTCTGGTCAGAGTTAGCTGGGGAAGTTTAGCTAGACACTGTCTAGTGTGAAAATAGAGTTTGTGAAATACAGTGTGAAATACAATGTGAAAATAAAGTTTGTTTGGCTTCCCTGCACCACCTGCTCACTCTCCCCTTTCTTCTTGTAGATTATCTCTGGATAACACGGAGGCAGAACTGCGCTCGCTCTTCATCAGGACGAGATCTCTGAGGGAAAACATTCAGCGGGATGGTGAACTCTGTCAGCAGATGGAAGATTTCCTTCAGGTTTGTGGGTGATCGGAGTCCGTCTCTCTCATTTTGGCTTCCAGCTGCTCCTGCCAGGGCTGGTTCAGTCTGCAGGGCTTCGGGGAAGCAGAAGGTTCCCATTCATAATTTTTTCCCCTGGGTCAATAGAAGGACCTCTGTATTTCAGTGCCCATTCTTTGCACGGTTGGCTTTCTAGAAGGGGCTGTCGAATGTAGTGTGAACCAAGGGCGGGCCTCCGTTGATCACCGTGATCGGCAGCAGCACACCGCGCTGCAGCGAACTGATAGCAGCCTAGGGAGCCCACACTTGGCAGCTGATGCCTGGCAACTCAGGTTTGGCTTCTCAGCCATGGTGTAGGAGTTTTTGCCTCCTGATCAAATCTCTGGACGGCAGAACGAAGTTCCACGGAAACTGTAGATACCTGAGAACTCGGGCTTGTTTGTTCCCTCACTTGTTTTTATTGAAGAAACAAGCTACGTTTTGGCATGTTTTCTGTCGAGAGCGGGAGCACACAGGAGAGCTGTGCCTATCAACACCCCAAATACATCAGCCCCACAGGGTGTGTCGGGAGCCGCTCTGAATAACATCAACAAAAAAACCAGCAGAGTGGACATGTTTGTGACAGCTCATTGTGACTCACTAATCACATAGTCTGACATACTTCTTTTATCTTCCTTATTTGAAAAAAAAAAAGTGGCAGCTTTTCATGCTTTCAGTCTTCAGGGGAAGTGACAGGCTACCTTAAATATCAGCGCTTCGAGCCTTGCAAGGGGATGGTGTGTGTGGCGGGGCTGCCCTTGGTGGCAGGAACAGTGTGCTCTGAAGGCTGTCCCACCTGAGCTTTCACTCGTTGACTTGTAATTAAGCCACAGCAAGCAAATATTACACGTTTCAGCTCCCATCAGCAAACATTTCATTTGGCTCTGGTGGGAGCTCATTTTTATTCCTAAACATGGGTTCTGTATTCTCTTTCCACTATCACCAAACAGATACTCTCTTTTATATGCACAGATTTTTCCCAGAGTGAAACAACACAGCAGACACGACCACAGAAACACCTAGCCATAGGTAAGAAAGCACTCAGCAGTGAGCACACATGAGGGAAAGCAAGAAACTGAGGGAGAAGGCCCATCCCACAGTGAGAGGAGCATTCTGGATGTCTCCTTCCCTGGCCTTAAATTAAACATTCATATTTTATGCTACATAGCAGTACAGCAAGGCATCTGATGGAAAACAGCTCTGTCCCAGCTGCAACCCCAGAGTGCTCTTTCAAGGCAACCTTGTTTTAACTCTAAATGCTTCTTTCTAGGAGGCATTTTTATCTGTGTAAATAAAATGTTCCCAAGCAGCTATTTATTTTTCTTTTTTATATTCAGTTCCTTTTTAAATAGGGGAGGGAGTGTAATTCTGTAAGGTATGGTAGGCTTAGGCCATGAAGGGCTCTGAATGCCAGTCTGAAAACGGGACTGTGCTCTTAGCTATGGGGAAAGATTGAAGTCGTTTGTGGAGAAAAAAAGACAAGAACACAGCTTTGTAAATCTGACCCTCCGGGCAAGAAAGAAGGAATAAATTGGTTTGGAACTTGGGTCTGGTGTAGGCAAGTGAGATGTGAAAAGTCAAATTTGCTAGCATAGCTACTCGTCTCCTGTCAATTACACTTGGCCAATGTAGCTTTGGACTTTGTCATTTGGGGTCCTGACTGGGCAGAGAACTAACTTAGGCAAACAAACAAACAAACAAGCAAAAAAACCCCCAAAAAACCCCTCTGAGCTTGGTGATTTTCCACATTCACATTCAGAATGTCTCACTTTCCGGAGCCCTGAGGGTGACTGCAGCGCTTGTAAGTTTTTCCTTCCTGGTTCCTCTCTCCATCCCCGCGGGATCTAGAGGTGAGACATGGGAGGTGGAGCTAAGCTCCCATGGAGTTCTTGTCAGGAGTCCTATTTTTCTGCCATTGAGTTATTTTTGGCTGGAAGCCACCTTTCCCCCTGTGGAAGAATGACAGGCAAAGATTTATCCTTTCATGAATGCCCTTCTCTCCATAAAGAATAACAGAGCGTGAACACACACACTGCCTTGGGCTACTGACTCAGATGGTTACTTTCTCTGGTATTCGGTCTCCTAAATGGTTTTGGTTTCTTACTACCTCTTGAATGTGTTTGGTGCAAGAAACAGACTTGCAAGGGGGAAAGTGTGTTGGAGTGGGAGGGAGGCGATGAGTCTCAGAATCGCTCGTCACTCTCCAAGCATGTCCCAGCAGCAGTTCCACTCCTTGAGGGTGGGCAACCCATAACTTCATATTTCTGAGGCTTAGCCTCCACTCAGAGGAAGTTTCTCAAATATTAGCCTTTTAAAAAACATGGTATTTGTGATTTATTAAGTAATGAACTTCACACATTCCTTCTTCATATAAGCCTTGTTCCCCAGTGGAGCAGAAAGTAACATGAGACTCGAGCATGTTCCTAAATATTCAGTCCCCACGGGCCTGTGGCTCCTCTGAGCGGCTGCTGTCAGGGAAGGTGCTGGTGCGTCTCATAGCTCTCCAGCCTGAAAGGGTTGGGAACCCACCAGAGGAAAGCACTCTTCTTTCATTTCTACTTCCTTGTGGTGGCGGTACCTGAATCAATTTTTTTTTTTTTAAAGGTTTTATTTATTTGAGAGAGAGGGAGAGCATGAGCAGGGGGAGGAGCAGAGGGAGAGGGAGAAGCAGCCTCCCCGCTGAGTAGGGAGCCTGATGCGAGGCTCGATCCCAGGACCCTGAGATCATGACCTGAGCCGAAGGCAGAGGCTTAACCTTAGACTGAGCCACGCAGGTGCCCCGATGCCCTAATCTGTGGAGGCACTGGAGGCTTTTTCCTGAAAGGATTAGGAGAAAGTGAACATGAGAAGTGGATGGACTTGTAGGGTATAATAGTTATTAACCATGGGGACTCCTCAGAATCTCCTGGGGGTCGTAACAAAATATTAGTGGTAGTGGGGCACCTGGGTGTCTCAGATGGTTGAGTATCTGCCTTTGGCTCAGGTCATGATCCCAGGGTTCTGGGATCGAGCCCCACGGCGGGCTCCCTACTCGGCGGGAAGCCTGCTTCTCCCTCTCCCACTCCCCCTGCTTGTGTTCCCTCCCTTGCTGTGTCTCCCTCTGTCAGATGCATAAAATCTTTAAAAAAATATTAGTGGTAGTTACACCTCAGGCATACTGAATTGCGTGAGTTCTGTACAAGCAGGGACTGTGGACAGTGCTTCTGAGCTGACTCGGATAAGCACCCTGGTTAAGAAGCCTTTGCTGGGGCATGTGTCTGGGCGTGGGAGCTTCCATCCTGTGGGGGTGATACTGACCCTGTGACACAGGTCATTTGAGGTGAGGTTTAAACTCCCTCTCAACAGCTTGTCCATACAAGGGCCTTCTGACATCCCGAACGCCAGTCTCTAAGACTCACTTTTCAGAGAAGGAAGAACAGATGCAGAATGAGTCTTCCTCAATCAAACCAGCTTTTTACACCTATGTCATTTTTCAGTGACCGTTTCGTCGGTGGCCTTCTGTAGAGGGAAGCTCTGTAGTTTTTTGGGTGGCCTCCAGGTCTCACACAGAAGTTCATCTTGCTTCCCCAGGGCTTTGTTTGGGTTGAAATAATTTCCTTTTGGCTCGGAGGGCGCTGGACTCGCAGTCAGCTTTCCCCTTTCCCGAGACCTGAAGCTGAACCCAGGAGCGCAGATGGCGCGCAGCGTGCCTCCTCGGCTGCCTGTTTCCTTCAGCGTGTGCTTGTGTGTTTTCCCGCAGTTTGCTGTGGAAAAGCTGACAGAACTGGAGCGCTGGCAGCAGGAGCTCCAGGACGAGGCCCACACCCTTATAGATTTTTTCTGCGAAGACAAAGAAACCATGAAACTGGACGAGTGCCTTCAGATATTTAGAGACTTTTGTGTCAAATTCAACAAAGCCGTTCAGGTATGGCTGATGGCATCTCCCGTGTTTTCTGAGTGGTGTGGAGGTTCAGTTTTCCTCTTCCAGACCCAGCCCTCTGCCCTTGGCAGAAAGATGGTTCGGCACTTCCACGGTTTCAGGGAAGGCTGGTGCGGGCAGCACGGCCGGGCTCTCGGTTGGGATTCGTCTGGCCGCCTCGGCGGCTGTGGCTCGCACCAACCCTGGCTTTGATGTCCTGAAAGCATTGTGTTAGTCACGTTTATTTATGATGGCAGCCCTGACACTAACAAATCTCTTTGAAGGCCCTGAATGTCTTCCTCATCACCCCCACCGCCCCCAGGAAAGAATTTCCTCTTTCACGGAGACCTATGTTGCGGTGGGAGGATGGGACTCCTCTGACCTGTTTCAAGCACCACAGCCATTGCCAGGCAGCTGGCACCACGGGGACTGTGCTGTCCTCAGCCAGAGCTGGCTCCGAAGTTCTCCAGTAGTTAGGAGTCTCCTGCTGACTGGGGGACATAGCGGCGTTTCTTGCCCTTTGACCTCCAGTTCCAGGAGTCTCTGAGTTCTAGGAGCCAGAGAACTCTGGGTCGCTTGGCTTTGCAAGTACAACTTTCATCTGTCAGTTAAAACAAAACAAGACCCTTTCACTTCAGGTGGTGAGAAGGAGCTAAATACTTGTGCCTTATCCCTTTGCCTGTATTTAAAGGAAGCAGGCTTGCCCGCAGCTGAATTTCCTAAGTTCTTGAGTTTCTTGAGTCCTCTTTTCTCTCTGCAGCTAAGAGAAGGAGGCTAAGCCTGAAGCCTGCAGCCACGTTCCTCTCCCTTGTCCAAGCAGTGAGCTCAGCAGTGGGAGGTTGTGGGAAGTAGAGGCCAAATTGGCTCTTTCTGAGGCTCTCACTCCCTGTCAGAATTCGGCAGGCCCAAGAGGCCACCTGCGTGATTCTTTGGGCCCAGCTGTCCTGAGTGCCAGGAGCTGGCCCCACCCCCACCCCCACCCCGGGCAGCCTTGGAGGAGAGGGCCTGGGGGACCTGGGGCACTGGAGAGGCCGAGCCAGAGCAGAAGGAGGGGCCATGTGTCCCCAGCCAGAGCCTCACAGAAACTTGGAAGGGAAGTCCACCATTTGAAGAAACTGATTTTCGAGTAAAAAGTGCAATAAGTAACAGATTGGGGTTGTGAGATCCACACATTTAGGTGACACGAATATATTTATATGTTTTCTAAAAGATGTTTTATTTGAGAGAGAGATCACACATGTGCATGAATGATGGAGGGGCAGAGGCAGAGGGAGAAGCCGACTCCCGCTGAGCTGAGCAGGGAGCCCGATGCGGGACTCGATCCCAGGACCCCGGGATCATGACCTGGGTCAAAGGCAGACGCTTAACCCACTGAGCCACCAGGCGCCCTACAAATGTAGTTAGAGTGCACAGCCAGGTGGTAAAGTGTGCTTTAGTATGTGCGTTTGTTCTGGTTTGGCTTCATCCGGGAAGGATGTGGAAAGCAAATCCTCATGTCTGATTGTGGGAGGCAAGGTGGGGCATGGGGGACAGAGCCCTCCTGGCATCTCTGGGGTTTCCTTACCAGGGAGCGTTCAGAGAGCAGAGATTTGACTGGCGTCTCTTCATATCTTGGGCATATACTTACGCATCCAAACCATTAAGTAGAATGTGCTGCACGTGTGTGTGCATGTGTAGCTGTATTCAACACAGAAGCAACAGGGAGGTATGGTCTCAGGCTCCTCCTTTTTCTTTACTCTCTCTGCCCTTGACTAAATAGCCTTTTCCTGGAAGTCTTTGCTATCTTGCCCTACTTAGAAGCCAAGCTGGGTTCCCTTGGAGTTGAGGTGGCAGGCATGTGTGGAATCACAGCCCACACTTAGGGGACAAGTGCCTTGGCCAGAAAGCTGTAAGTTGGGTCCACCGATCCGATGAGAACCTTAGGTTGGTGGGGTCCTCTCCAGGCAGCCTTGGGAGAGCTAGCCCTCTCCACACCCACCTTCTTGCAAACACGCAATTGTCTTGGTGAAGTTTGGGACCCAGGCTGTCCTCCGTACTTGTTTGTTGAGGTCTTAAGGCAGGCGGCTGTAGAACTGCACACAGGTCCCATGGGCCTAATACATCTTGGGGCTTCTCACCACCCCTCCCTCAGGACAACCAGGACCGGGCAGTGCAGGAGCTGAGGAGGCTGCAGCGGCTGAAGGAGCTGGAGCAGAAGCGTTCCTCCTGGGCGGCTGGGGAACTTGGGGGATTCTGCCGGAGCAGCAGTGAGAACGACGTGGAGCAGCTGACTCAGAAGGGCGCAGAGGACCTGTTCCCCTTCTTGCATCCCAGGCCCATCAGCCCTTCCTACCGGCCTCCTAACACACGCCGCTCCCGCCTTTCCCTGGGCGCGTTTGCGGACCGAGAGCTGCTGACCTTCCTGGAGAGTTCCACCAGCAGCCCTGAGGAGCCCAGCAAATTCAACAGCTTGCCCCGGAGCAGCACCCGGCAGGCCCGGCCCATGCTGGCCTGGATGGAACCCAGGGACCGGAGAGCCCAGGACCCCAGTGGAGCACAGACACCACAGGCCTCAGAGGGCCAGGGGGGGGCCCCCGAGCCACCCTCATCTTGGCAGAGCCAGCAGCTCCTGGCCCCCAGGCCCGAGGACTCCACGCCCCCTATCCCTCGAGTTCGGCGCAGTGGGGTGGGCATCCTCCAAAAGAGGAATAGTGAGCCAGTGGACCTAGTCCCGGCCGGGTCCCCTCCACTCTCACCATTGGCTCTGGGGATTAAGGAGCACGAGCTGGTGACAGGGCTGGCTCAGTTTGACCTTCAGGGATCCAAGAGCCCAGAGGAGGTGCCCCGATTGACCCTGAATGACCTCAATCCTGTGGAGCTGGTGTCTCTGGGGGATGGGAACGTGCAGTCCCCCGGTGCCAGCCACGACAGCCTGATGCCTGTGGGCACAGGTGTCCCGGGTGGTCTCAGCCCAGCCTTGGAAGGGGACGGGGCTGCCCCTGAGGATCCTAGCAGCAAGGCTGTAGTATCTGTGGGCAGCAGAGACCCTGACAGCAAAGACCCTGGGCCTCTACTCTACGTCTCTGACGCCACCGACTGCTCACTGACCCTGGACTGCTCAGAGCGGGGGGAGGTGGCCGGGGCGGATGGCTCCCTGTCCTCTGGGGCTGGGGAGACAGGCAGCCAGGTCTCCTCTCACCCCACTTGCAGCCCCCTCGAGGAGGCTTCGGCTCCAGTCTCTGGGAAGAGCCAACCCTCCTACAAGGACAGCCTTCCCAAGGACAGACCCGCCAAAGAGAAGGATGTGACAGCACCGAAGAGAAGCTCCCTCAAAGAGGCGTCTCGGGGGACCTCGAAGCCCGCCAGTGTCCGGCGGAGCCAGGAGTCCCAGGGGGCGGCGCCCAAGCCGGTGAGGACCTTGACGGCCTCTGAGAGTGAGAGCATGCGCAAAGTCGTGCCCATCTCCAGGTCGAACCGCGGCGCGGTGGGCTGGAAGCGGCCCCCTCGGGAGACCCCCAGCGGCCCAGACGCCGCTCCGCCGTGGTCGCGCCGGAGCTCCATACGGGGGACCTCAGACGCGTCGCCCAAGCGGTCCTCGGCGGGGGCGGAGGAGCAGAGGCTGGCGAGGGTGAGCGGAGGCTCCGGCAGTGCCAGGTCAGGGAAGGACCCGCCCCTGCAGCAGAAGGGCTCTTTCAAGAAGCCCAGCGCCAAGCCCCTCAGGAACGTCCCCAGGCAGAAGCCCGATGAAAACAAGATGATCTGCTCCAACTCCCAGGAAGAGATCCTGGAAGAGGAGCCCAAGGCCCCGCCGGCCCCCAGCGTCCCCAGCGTCCCGCCCCCTGTGCCGAGCTTTGCCCGAAACACAGTTGCCTCCTCCTCTCGGTTCATGAGAGCGGATTCCTCTCCAGGGGCCAAAGCTCCCGGCATCACTCGGACGGTTTCCCAGCGTCAGCTGAAGTCCAAGGGTGGCCCTGAGGATGCTGCCCCCAAGGACAGCAGCACCTTGCGGCGGGCCAGTAGCGCCCGGACCCTCAAGAAGTGTCCAGAGTCTGCTGGGGCTCCCAGTGCCAACACCGAGGCCCTTAGGAAGGGCCGGGGGGCTGGGGAAAGGGCCTCCCTCAGACTGAGAAACTCCGATCGGACCACGCTAGGGAAAATCCTCGATCCCTTACGGAAGTGAAGTCTGATCGTGAGGACTGACTCCTGGGAAGGGCCGGCGCCGAATGTCCTTGTTCCGCATAAAGTGATCCACGCGTGCCGCCGGCTAACGCTCATGTCACCAGAGGTGAGGTCCGGGGGGCCTGTGTACCGCCATGGGCTGCGCTGACTGCTACTGTAAAGTCCCAAGTCAGGTTGGCTGCCCGCTACTCTTCACGGCTGGCATCTCCCTTCCACACCCTGGAGGAACCCCCTCCGCCCCATGAAGATGTGTAAGCTGACAGTCTTCCCTACAGAGTTAAAAAAAAAAAAAAAAAAAAAAAACAAAACTGGCCAGTTTTTATATGTCAAGCTTATTTTTTAGTATTATAAAAATGAAGTAGTTTAGTTCCTTTTGCCGAACGAAATGCCTCCTAGGAAAAAGACAAAACCCTGAACAAGAAGACATTTTTCTTTTCCTGTGTTTCCTGGTCTCAGGGTGCCTTCCACCTGCCCACACCCTGTCCATTGCTGGCACCCGGACTTCTCTGCAAGCCCTGGGTGTTCTGTGATCAGCACCATCTCCCTGAAGGCCCTCTGCCTCGCTCACCTCTCCGTGTGTGACTGGGTGAGGATTTGTGTGCGAGCAGGAGGGGAAGTGAGACCGGTGAATAGAAATCGGACGCTCTCCTGTGTTCAGGGCGGGCACCGGGGCAGTGCCTTCCCTGCAGACGAACCGCAGCCCCTGGCAGAGTGCGGGATCTCCCCGAACTTAGAAGGGCCATATCTTACTGGAGAGGCATCAGGGGCTCTTCAGCTGAGCACACCTTTCCCTTCTGTGTTTTCCCATTTGGGTATCTGTTATGAAACCGAGTGAAGGCTGCTAGGACTTGGGTTCGCTCTAGTTACAGGGAAGAATAAGCCCTTGTGTGTCCCAGTCTTGTCCCTCCGTCCTCTCTCTGCCTGCAGCCAGCCCTTCCTTCCCTTGCTAACCAGACGTGGAGCCTGGAGAGGCTGTGTGTCACTGATGATACTTCCTGACGTTGACATGTCTCCTTCCATAAAGTGGTTTTTAAGTCCCGAGAAGAACCAAATCACAGACCAAAACAAAACAACCCCCCCTTTCTGATTTTATATAATCAGGAAAATCTTGGGAAAAAAGGCTTCATTCAAAAGAAAGGAGAAAATATGTACTGTTTCTACTCACTGCCCATTTCACAGCTTCCTTTTGAGACTAATTAGGAAATGAGGGGATTCTTGAAACTTTCTTGTTATTTAAAATTGCTTCCTGCCTTTTTTCACTTTTGGTCACTTATTGAAACTTTAGTGAAACGTTATTTTAGACCCAACAGTGGTAGATGGATTTCAGGGAAACCATGTGCTTGATGTTAAATCTTCCTGCTGTAGAATGTTGCCTTCCATCCAAATAAATGGAAACTCTGAGCTTCCGTACGTCCGCTAAATTGAAATGGTAAACTTCATGGTTAAAAAGTAAGGCACTTGACCACAAAACTTCTCATAAGAATGGCCTTAGGTAGCTATTTCCTGGGCCCCACAAAGATGGTTATGGGAATCCTGCACTGTTTTTTACTATCTCAAAAAGCCTAAGAAAATCATGTATTTAACCATGCAGACAACGATGTCCAAAACATAGGGCCTGTGGGTGGGTGGAAATGGATGAAAGAGGTCAAAAGTTGGTGGGTAGTGGGGCACCTGGGTGGCTCAGTCGGTTAAGCAACCGACCCGTGATTTTGGCTCAGGTCATGATTTCAGGGTTGTGGGATGAGCCCTGCGTTGGCCTCCATGCTCAGCACAGTCCGCTTGCGATTCTCTCATCCTCTCTCTCTGCCCCTCTCTTCATTCCTAAAATAAAATCAGTCTTAAACAACAAAAACAAAAGTTTGTGGATAGTAATGGGGTCAGGGCCTCCACATAAGACCCTGTCCGTGCTCTGTCCCTGATGCTATGTGACTTTGGCCAATCACTCCTCCTCCCTCAGCCTCTGTTTCCCAGTCTTTGGAAGTGGGTGCATGGCCTCAGTGGTGATTTCTAAGGGTCCCTCCAGCTCCAAGAGTTTGAGTCATTTTAAACAACCAAGGACCCATATGCCCCAGGACCAGCTTTTCAGAACCGACCCCCAGCACCTGCATAGTAGAGGCCTCATGTCAAAGGCCTGCTCAAAAGAAAGCACCTTCAGAACTTGCTGTTGCTTTGGAATCTAATAAGCTGAGTTTCTTGAGAAGTGGTGTTTTACTTAGCCCTGTGGACCCTATGTGTATGCATCTGTATGAGCAGGTGATCATTCTATTACCTTTTGTTGGTAGTAAGCTTTGAAAAATAATTTAAGTATGTAATGGAGAAATGTAAATAAATTTCTATATAAATTTGTTTAAGATGAACTGAATGTATTTAAAGGTCCATTTATATGTTCTTTTATGTAACATGTAGTTTAATAAAGTTCCTGTTTATGGGAGTTCTGTTTTATCCTCAGCTTACTCTGTTGATGTATGTGTGTGTGTGTGTGTGTGTGTGTGTGAGAGAGAGAGAGATCCTGGTGGAAGAATATATAATTTCCTGCACACAGAAAGGCCAGGATGCAGGAGGGGCAGCAGGTTTGAGATAATAGCGGTCTTGTCTTCAGAAAGCACAAGAGCCAAACTGGGCTGTTGGTGTGTGTCTTCTTGGTAGCCCGGGACCCATGTTTAACTGAAGGTTTAGAGAGCGGGCCTGGCGCCAGGCATCTGACAGACAAGCCATCAATGGAATGTTCACCTCGTACATGCTCGCATTATTCCATGTTTGGGGCCAAGCTTTGTGTAATCTCTGTGGGACCAGCAAGTCTGGATCTGCTCCTATGTGTCCTCATGCATGTTGGCTCGGGACAGTATTGGGAAATCATAGCTCGTTTCTGAGCTCGTTTCTTCGGCTGCCTCAGGAATGCGCAGAGAGGGAGGGAGGAGTGGTTTTATTTGAAATGCAGTGCTGGTGCTTACAGGAGAAGAAAGGGGAATTGTTTGGAAGATGCTCCTCACACCTGGGGCTTCCTATCAAGAATTAGTCCTGGCTATTCTTGCACTTAATCTGAAGCAGTTTAGACAATCCCAGGGTCAGGCACCAACAAGAGCGGCACCTGGGTCGCACAGTTGGTTGAACACCCAACTCTTGCTTTTGGCTCAGGTCATGATCTCAGGTTTGTGAGCCCAAGCTCCGCATGGGGGCTCTGTGCTCAGTGTGGAACCTGCCTGAAATTCTCCCTCTCCCTCAACCCCTCCCCCTGCTTGTGCTCTCTCTTTCTCTCTCTCAAATAAATAAATAAATAAATATTTTTTAAAAAAAAAAAGGTAGAGTAGATGATGTCCTTGTGAGTGGCTGTCTGCCCTGTAGGCACTGAGAGCCTGGTTTTGCCTGTTATAAGCTGATTGGGCCATTGGACCCCTTCCTACACCTTCAACCTGTTATATCGGGTAACTGACATCAACCAAAAAGAAGACTATTTTCACAGTGGGTCTCAAGTAGTTTTCTTTTTATCCTTTTATTTTATGGCTTTCACAAGGAACCTGTGTTCCAGTTCCCCTGAAGAGACATGTTGAGTTTAAAGGGGCCACAGTTGTTCCCAATGGTTCATTCAAAATTCTGCTTCTTGGGGCGCCTGGGTGGCTCAGTGGGTTAAAGCCTCTGCCTTCGGCTCAGGTCATGATCCCAGGGTCCTGGGATCGAGCCCCGCATAGGGCTCTCTGTTCAGCAGGGAGCCTGCTTCCTCCTCTCTCTCTCTCTCTGCCTGCCTCTCTGGCTACTTGTGATCTGTTAAATAAATAAAATCTTAAAAAAAAAAAAAATTCTGCTTCTTTAGGCATTATGGTGGGAGGCCCCAGAATAGTTGGGTGGAACTATTAATTCAGCTGTCCAAGGTGTACAAATTCACCAACTTCTGCCTCTAGAGGTACAATATCCTATGTCCTTCCATCTGGCAATGATGATATTTTACAATTTCATAGAATTTTCTATTGAAACTTAAACTTTTAGTCTCAATTCATATACTTTTTATTTTTTTAAAGTAAGCTCTATGTCCAGTGTGGGGCTCAAACTCATGACCTTAACATCAAGAGCTGCGTGTTCTACCAGACTGAACAGCTAGGCACACCTCAATTCTTATACCTTTGATTCACCTTCCAATCCTGCCCCCATGGTGAAAAAATGAAGAGATTTTTGTTTTGTTTTTTTGGTATGTGTCCTCAAACGCATTTAAGCATGAAACATACAAATCAAATTAGAATAAGGGATATTGCATCTGGTTATTTACTAAGGTTTTTTTTAAGATTTTATTTATTTGAGAGAGAGAGAGCAGGGGGAGAAGCATGGGGGGAAAGAATCTCAAGCAGACTCTGCTAGCTGAGTGTGCAGCCCAATACCGGGCTTGATTTCACAATCCTGAGATCATGACCTGAGCCAAAACCAAGAGTCCCATACTCCACCCACTGAGCCACTTTAGTGAGGGACTCCACTCACTAAATACTTCTTAAAATTATTTGGGCTGTGAACACACACGAAAATGGAGGCCAGTGGGTTGGTAGGGTCCCGCTACTCAGTGTCTATGGAGTAACCTCGCATAGCTTGGACTGAATTTATGGCATGGTTGAAAATAACCCAGAGCATGCTCTCCCTGGGGGAGGTCTCCATTTGCAAATATCTTCCAGTAAAGTGCCTTATGGCCCACTGGATCACCTCAGGAAGACAAAAGTAACATTCCTGTAGTGGAAGAAAATGGCTTTTCTGTCTTCCAGGCCACAGCTCTGCAATGAAGTTTTGGCTTCCTGGTTGGTAGGTAGGACAGGTGGGCACCACTGCATGTGAGGTCACAGCCACGGGCAGCACTCACAGGCCAGTTCTTCATGGGCCCTCGACCCAGGGTCTACCAGGAGCAAGGTACAACCTCACTGTCAGCCTGTGGCACGAAGGTGCGTGGGTCTTTTAATGAGGATCTGCTTGAGATCCCTATTGATGCATTGATGCCAAGCCTTTGGAATCAGGCCTGGAGTTTGCCCCCAACCTCCCTGGAAACACACAAGGGCTGAGTCATAAGCCGGTCATATTCCCCGAGCCTGCTTGCCAAGTAGATGACGAGGAGTTGAGAATGCACTTTCCCAGAGCAACTATGTCACACACTGTAGGTAGATTTCTAGGCCAACTCACAAAAAAAACCTATGTAACTGATCCAGGGGTGGACCATGGCATTGACGTTTCCATACAAGAGACCTCACTCGCAGTGGAGTTCCTCTGGGAAAATGAAATGCCAGGGTGCTGGGAACATCCCTCCCCAGCTTTGTGGCAGCAAGCAGAGGTTAAGGCTCAGCAACCTAAGGGCACCAGTAATGTTCACTCTCCACTGCTACAGAAGAAAAGTCCTCTCCATTCTGGAGGTCAGACACAGAGGCACCCATCTTCCAGGTGACTCTGGTAAATGTGAGCCATTTCTGTATCAGAGACTACCTTCTGTTTGTTCTTCCTAATAGAGGCACATGAGTCCAACGGAAACGTGTTCCACTTCTGCTTTCAATTTTCCAGGAGGGAGGCTGGATTCACCCATATGCCCTTGCCTTCTGATAACCAATGGGAAGCTCACAGGTGTCATGGGGGCGGTCGCTTGTGTGGCTAAGGACAACGGGGAGCTGGGCAAGTGGGTCATTCAAGGAAGGCAGGATGTTTGCTGCAGATGGTGAGCTCCCTGACAGTGTCTGAGAGGCCAGTGGCACACCGCCTCCCGTAGTGTGGAGTGCAACAGAATCACTGGGGCTGGTGGGTGATTCCTGTTCCCACTCTAGACCTATACCAGCTCAGAATCTTTCTGGTGGGGTGCCCAGATTTGCACTGTAACTCCCTGGGAAGCATTTTTCAGCCTGCTGTTGAGAACTAGTGGGCTGGAGAGAGGCCAGAGACTGGGGTCCTGATGAGGGGACTGATGAGTTTTCTCTGGGCCCGGCCCCTCTCTTAGCCCCTGTCAAGCAATGCAGGTGATTTCTCCTGAGCAACTGATGCAGAAAATTAATTCTGAGCTCAGTGCCCATTTAGGAGGAGAGCCTTATAAGACCCTGAGGAGTTGGTCTGATTTGGATCTTAAGACAGAAAAGCACCTTCAATTATACCCTTGGCCATTCCTTGAGTCTGGAGCTCTCTGTGATGAAATATCAGGGCTTCTGGAACAATGGCTACACAAGAACGTAGGAAGTGACACTTCACTCAAGTCTTGCGAGGGCTGCCTTTTAGGAAGATTATAATTCAGTGTCTGTGAAGCAATTTGGGAACGCACAAGGAACAACGCCACAGCCATATGAGTGCCAACAGTGAGATTTTGTCAGCAAACACACTCTTTGGAATCCTGTTCTTCCTGGGTTCTGGAGCTTTCTGCAGCCTTCGTGAGCATCACTGCAACTCAGGTCCTGGGAGCTTTGCCCAGTGACTGCCGTTGCTCCTCGCTGTGTGCTGGGGTGGGGCAGGCCGGCATCTGGGCTGACCTCACTGGTCAGGAAGGGGGTGGGGCAGCTCTCCAGGGTGCTGACTCAGTGCCACATGGGAGGCTAGCGCACATGTTCAGAAGGCCAGCAGATGGAGGGGCATGGGAAAATAGCCCCCCTCACCCTGTTTCACAGTGCGGAAACTCTTCCTGGAAGGAGGACCGGGCCCCGGTTCCTTCCAAAGCAGTGAGTACAGAATAAGTTACCTCTTGCCACTTCTTGCTATAAATGGCTCTCTGTGAGCCTGGAACATTTGCTGGGGGAATCTGGACACTTTTGCCACTCTCAGGGAGAGCCACTTTGCCAGTTTGGGGGCACATGCAGTAGAAGGGTCTGAACTATATTCAGATTAAAATGATGGTTCAGCACTGGAAGTTGCCCCAGCAGAAAGAACAGTACCTCCATTCAGCTCTGGCTGAGGGGAGAGATGTCAGCCTCACTGGTCAGCTGTATTTTCTTCTTTCCCAGGGCATCAGTACTTCCCACCTGCTGATTCATCCCTAGGGAGGAGAGAGAAGAGGTGGGCTGCCTGCGGGGCAGGCTTCTTGCCAGACAGCAGAACGGCCTCCCCGCCCCCACAGGGCCTCCTGCTCCCAGGTTTGACTCCAGTACAATAGAAAGAAGTCACTAGATAAGCACCTGGCTCTCAGCCCTTTCTCAAGCCCCTGTTTTCCCCCAACCAGATCATAACAGACTGAAGTCTGGCTAGTACTTTTCTCCCCAGAAGCTCACAGCTTTGCCGAGTTACTCGCCACACACCCACTGTCCCCGGGACCCAGCAGGAGGTGAAACTTGTCATTTCCATGTTTCGGTGGAGAAATTCATTCTGAGAGAAATGAAAGAGGAGTGTGTGAGTCAGTGGTCTCACGTGGCTACCTGAAGCCCCGTCTTCGGTCACGTTCATGGAATGACAGCACCCAGCATGAGGTCTGGCTGGTCGGCCCACATCTGTACCCTGTCTGTAGCCCTGCAACACCTTTCAGGAGGAACGTTGATGAGCTGGAGTCCGACAGAGGAGAATGACTGGGACAGCCAAGTGTTGGGTCCCATGCTGAGGATGAGCCACCAAGACTGTTTAAACTGAAAGAGGATAGTAAGAATCTGGTAGTGGGGTTGATCTTATTCTCTGTTGTTCCAGAACAAAGTGGAGGTACAGGTACAGGATGAGCTCATGCCAAAGCCACGTGTCCACCTCCCTGGTCTGGAACCAAAGCCACGTGTCCACCTCCCTGGGCTGGAGGCCCTCCCGGTCCCTTCCACCTGGAAGACTTTTCAAATCTATGAAATGGCTGACCTAGACTCAGTTGCTGAGTGGATCCAGGGGCCCCTAAGAGGGGTACCACTGCCCAGTGCCCCTCCCTCACTGGCGGGTCTCTGCACCTGCCCACACTTGAATTAGACAGGTGATGGTGTGGTCCTCAGGAACTCCCAGTTGAAGGCCCCACCAAGGGTGCAGGGAGCTTCTGGGAGAAGAGGGTCCTTAGAGGCTGGAAGAGGGACAAAAACAAAGATAAAAACAGTGTTGAGTGCTGCAGGCACCAGGTCTGTGTTTGAGAGGAATGGGAAGCTCATGGCCACTCTGCAGAGGCCTGTTGGAAGGCCGCTCCCCACAAGGGGGCCAAAACCCCACCCCAGGGCTGCCTGCATCTGCCCAGACCCACTAGGCCACACCCCCGGGCATGGAGGGCCGGCAGAAGCAGCCCCCAGGCATTTCAAACCTGATCCCCTCGTCTTGGATTTGTGAAGGGCCCTGGATTGTTTCTGGGGATGCTGGGGAGACAGACATGGTGGTGGGGTGTCTCCCTGTGTTAGCAGCTAGCCCACAGCCTGCCCTGCTCTTTAATGGCTATGTGACCTTGGACCTTGGACCATCGTCTATGCTTGAGAGTCATAGCTTTGAGCAGCTTCAGAGCAACTGAGAAGGTTAAATAGCTCAGTGTGGTCAGACAGTGTTCGCTGTTATCACTGTTTGAGGTCAGAGCCTGTACCTGGCAGCCACTCAGGGCCTCCAGTGGTATGGGCTGGCCCCCAAAAAGGCTTCAGAGACCCATGTGAATCGGGCAGGGAGGCCAGCACGTCCCACAGCAGCCTGCTGGCTCGGGGTAGTGGGTCCTCACCTGGACTCTGTCCCTATCTGGCCGAGTGACCTCGGGCAGTTCCCTAAACCCAGATTTGCTTCTCTTTCTGCTTCCTCCTCTAGTGGAGTGAGCAAGGCAGGGCTCCAGGACACCTGACGGAACCTCAATAGGAGAGTTGTATCTAATTTATTGGATCTATAAAATACATTCACTTCCAAGGCCCATGACTTCATCCTGGAGGCCAAAGTCTACAGGAGATTCCCTCCCACCTGGGACTCTGGTGTCCCTTCTCCAGGAAAACGTTTGCCCGATGCTCACAGGGAGGGGAGGTGCCCTCCGCATCACGGCAGGCAGGTGCTGGTTCAGGGAAAGGCCAAGGGAACACACTGAGTCTGGAGTCTCCTTCAAGTCAACACAGCCCAGTGGAAGCGTGAGGAGAGAGAGGCTCTCTCCACAGCCCAGCACCTGACTCTGCCGTAGCGTCACCAGCTGCCCTGTGACCACCCGGGCAAGGGTGTCCTCCCCCCACATAAAAGCTGCCATGCTGGTTGCCAAGAAGGCAGAACAGAAAGGAGAAAGACATCCCGTGCCCCAGGGTCAGCTGACACTGGCAGAAAGGAGACCAGCAGACGGGAAAGGAGCAGACCCCTGGCATTCATGAGACCCCGCATCCTGTTCTGAATGGCTCTGGGCCAGTTACAGATCCTCCCTACATGTCCATCTCCTTATTCCTCCAAAGAAGGGGGGGCTCCATGCCCTCCAAGTTCCCATCAGGGCTCACATTCCTTGATGTTAATACGGTTCTCGAAAGAGAGTGAGGGCGGGAGGGGCCTCACCGTAGCCCACCTCTCTGCTCCACCGGCTCACATCGTACACCAGTGGCCTCAGCCATCTCCTCAGAAGGGGCTCCAAGAGCCCACCCATTGCTGGTCTTAGTGGTTGCCTCCCTCCTGGTCTTCCTAGAGACCCGTGAAGGCTGACAGGGGAGAGCGGGCTTTGGTTCTGTACAGACCTGATTCAAATCCCAACTCTGTTATTCCTAACTTGGCTACCTTGGTGAAGCCACTTGCCATCTGAGGCTCAGTTTCTCCTCTGTAAAAAGGGAGACATGGGAAGAATGCTCTTTGGTAGCTGTCATTGATGAGAATTATATCCTGGTGCATAGAAGATGCTCAGTAAAAGGTTAACTGGGATTACTAGGGGAGTCTATATTGTGGCTACGTCCTGTATGCCTAATGACAACTGGCTGGGGCTCTGCACTCTGGTGGGCATGTGTGTGAAAAATGATGGCTCGTCAAACACGCTTATCTTTCCTCGTAAAGATGATACATCTGCTGGATAAGAGAACTGTGGCTTATCATCTGGCTTCAAATGAATTTCTAAAAGAGAAATTCTAGGAGTGACTTGAGCATACCATGCCACCGCTTTCCACACACGCCTCGGTATCTGGCTGTTTCCCACAACCGAGCGCAACTTTGAGGCTCTAAGGTTTGTCCCCGGTGAGGCCTCTTGGGGTCCAGGACCAGGAGCTTGTCACAGGCACTTACATGGCATTTCAAACCTGGGAGCCCTCCTGGCAGGGCCCAGGTGGCTCAGCAAAGAGCTACAGCTGGTGGCAAGATGCCCTCGGAAGTCAGATGAAGCTGAGAGTCAGCCATGGGCTCTGGCCGAAAGGCTGGGTTTCTGCTGACTTATTGCAGGATTCTGTGACTAAGCAAGTCAGCTGTGCCTCATGGAGGGGAACATTGCCTGTCACCTTCCTGTCTCATGAGAGAACAACGGGGTCAAGGGAACTAATACTTGAAAATGACTTTAATCAACCATCACACGACTTCTCACCTGCAGACATACTGCCTCTGATGCTGATGGGGTTAGAACAGGGGACACACACTCATCGGGGCTGTTAGAAGTCAGCACAGTGGCAACCCTTGGGAGGGTGGACAGTGACCCGGAAGAGACATTGCGGGGCTTCTGAGGTCTGGAAATATTCTGTAATCTGATCAAGGCATTGATTAGCTAGGTATGTGGAATTTGTGAAAATTCAACCTTATAATAGTTGCGGTTTCCGTGTGTGTATGTGTGTGTGTGTGTGTGTGTGTGTGTAATGCTTTAATAATTAAAAACTGGGCCATGCAGGATTTGGGGGTAGTAGTAATAGAAGCCCATCTCAAAGCCTGCTCCTTGGAGAGGCTCTCTGAGACATAGTGTTCACGCCCCTCTCTCAGGAGAGTTACTGTCATAAACCTCCACCAACCGCCCACATGAACACCTGTTCAATGTTCTTGCTTGCAGTTTTATGGGTCTGTGGGTTCCAGCAGGACTGTCAACATCCACACACTGTACCACACCGTGCAGGGCTTCTGGACGTGCCATGGGCAGAGTGAACGCCAAGCGGGCTGTGGGAAGACAAATCCTTCCTTTAACAATGTGCCCGCCCTCCGCACGGCAGTGACATCATTTCCTGCAAACACCACGAGCTCCCATGACAGCACCGTCCAGGTCCTGCACCTACCTGCCCAGGTGAGTCGGTGAGCTCATCTGGGCTCTGAAGTAGTTGTCCTGGAAAGAGGAAAAACACGAAACAACAAAGTAAAATGGAACGTGAGCCTCCCAGCTCCCAGGGAGGTTTTCACCTTGAACTCTATGCAGGAAGGGCCAGTGAACGCCAGTGCATGACTTCAGACAGGGCGCCCGTGTGCTAAGATAAACACGGCCAAGCCCTTTACACAAACACTGTGGGGAGGTTGGGCTGAGCGGTCAGAAAAGGCAACCAGACAGAGAGGGGGACGCAGAGTACAGGCCAGGGGCTTGAATCTCCATCTGCTGTGCAGCTAGGACAACTAATGTGCCCTCTCTGGGCCTTGGGTTCCTTAACCTTAAAATGGGAATTTGGCTGGAATCATTCCTATCACCCCTGAAAAAAATGGAACCCAATCACCATACCCATGTAAAGTGTCCTGAGTCAGGGTTCTACTGGTTGGTTGGTTTTGGATTGTCTTATTCTGTGTTGGGCCATAGGAGTGGAGAATAAAGCTCACCATACTCAGTTCTCGGCACACAGTTATCATCCGTCTGTGCAAAGACTGTTCATGCTGGACATTATTTTATTTCCCCTCATCTCTATTGTACACTTTCAATCCCCCTCTCCTCAGTAGGCTCCCACCCTAAAGCACTTGATATCTGCTCTTAGATGGGTATGTGTAGACATGTGTGTATCTATCCTTGTAAAACAGGTAGCATTGTTTTGGAGGTGTATTTGTAATTCACATAATTTATAGCATTCCTATGAATCCCCTTCTGTGTCTTCACTCTCCTCCCTGTGTGTGTTTTTTAAAGACTTTATTTATTTATTGGACAGAGAAAGACACAGCGAGAGAGGGAACACAAGAAGTGGGAGTGGGGGAGGGAGAAGCAGGCTTCCCGCTGAGCAGGAAGTGTGCGGGCTCAGTCCCAGGAGCCTGAGATCATGACCTGGGCTGAAGGCAGACGCTTCACAACTGAGCCACCCAGGTGCCCCTACACCCTCTTTTGTTTTGTTTTTTGATGATTTCTCCATGTTGCTGTGTGTACATGTAGCTTTTAATTCTTTATTTTTTTAAGATTTTAAAGAATTTTTTTATTTATTTGACAGAGAGAGAGAGAGAGAGAGAGAGAGCACAAGCAGGTGGAGCGGCAAGCAGAGGGAGAGGCAGAAGCAGGCTCCCTGATGAGGAAGGAGCCCAATGTGGGTCTTGGTCCCAGGACCCTAAGACCACAACCTGAGCCAAAGGCAGCTGCCCAACCAACTGAGCCACCCAGGCGCCCCTAGCTTCTTAATTCTTACTGATGCACAGACGTTGTTCTCCTTTCCCCTGTTGACAGACACTGTTGTTATTCACAGGTCCTGTTACCCCACACCGCATCCCAGTGAACATTTTCATACACATCTACATAAGGAGCCCAGAGAGAGGGTTTCAGGAACCGTTGCCTCATGCAGTCTATGTCATAGTCGCTATCCCTAGGGGAGGGGACCGAGCAGACAGCTGCACAGCACTGGAGACGCAGAGCCCAGGATGATTCTGCAGAAGGAAGAGCATGGCTTGGCCACGTTGTCTGGCACGGGCTCTAGGTTCTGTTCTCCAGGGAAGGCACATCTTTCATTGATGGGCTCCAGTTTTGAGAGCTACATATCTATCCCCTTGCTCCACAGCCTGCACAATGGTTTGTGATTGAAGTCAATTTAATTTACCAGTTGATTGTCTTCTCTCATCCCAGACACCAAGTTCCTCAAGGGCAGGCCCACTGCTTTTCTCACGCGTGGTAGTAGCGAACACAGAAGCTACCCGGCCGTGAGGGAACTTGGGTGGTAAGGAACAGGAGTGAAGCCTTGGCAAGGCTGGGACTGAGGCACAGAATTTAAAAAGATCTTGTGTCAACTCTATTCAAATAAAAAAATTAAAATTAAATTAAACTTGGGGGTGCCTGGCTGGGTCAGTCAGTAAAGCAGGCAACTCTTGATCTCAAGGTTATGAGTTTGAGCCCCAGACTGGGTGTGGAGATGATGTAAAAATAAAATCTTCAAAAAAACTAGATTAAAATTTTTAAATTTAAGATGGCCTCGTCCTTTAGTTGCTGACTGAATGAGCATGATCTCAGATTAAGGGTTTCCCTTGCCTTGTTCTAGATCCCGCTCTGACCTCAGATATTCTTTTTTTGTGATAATTTTATTTATTTTTTTGAGAAAGAGAGAGCGCACGAGCAGGGGGAGGGGCAGGTGGAGAGAGAGAATCTCAAGCAGACTCGCCCGCCAAGCACAGGGTCCAACCACGGGGATCTCAATCCCAGGACCCTGAGATCCTGACCTGAGCCAAAGCCAAAATTTGGACTCTTGACCAACTAAGCCACCAGACACCCCTGACCTCAGATATTTTTGCCCTAGAAAAGCTTTTGGCCTCAAACTTAGCATCTGATGTAGTACCTTCCTCTCCCTCTTCTGTCTTTCCTTTCTCTGTGTGCCTGACCCAGTGCTAGGATCTAGCCTAGAGAAATTGTGACAGTCACTGCCCAGTAGGGGAAGGGGCATGAAAATAATCATCATAAGGCTGAGAGATGAGTTTGAAAATCAGGACAAGTTCCGCACCTGGGACATCGGAGGCAGAGAAGGGTGGAGGAAGTGATGGTTGGGGTAGAATTTTGTCAGGAAGGCGGGAGGTGAAGGGGGTCTGAGCAGGGGCCCCATTTGCAAATGCCTGAATCAGAGCAATGCTGCGTGGTCATGGGCTTGTGTGTGTCTGTTTCCAGAGCTCGAGGTTCAAGGCGGGGAGGCCAGGTGGTGAGTCTAGGGAGCAGGGAGGTGAGGCTGCAGGAAAAAGGGAGACCAAGGAAGTATGAAGCTCAGGGAGGACACGTGGATTGTATCCTGGGGGACAACAATTTATCATAAGCCAGAGAGAGAGCCGGACTAAATCTGCACTTCAGAAGACCACACATTTGCACCACTAAACACGTGTCCCTGGGGGTCTAGAGAAGAGCTGAGGCATCTGGGGTAAAAAGAGCCAGAGAAATGCCTCCCTTATGGAATAGGGG
This sequence comes from Mellivora capensis, assembly GCA_004024625.1. Classification (NCBI taxonomy): domain Eukaryota; kingdom Metazoa; phylum Chordata; class Mammalia; order Carnivora; family Mustelidae; genus Mellivora; species Mellivora capensis. Next base: position 9,421 of record PISX010009704.1, on the reverse strand, counting down.
TCCCCAGCCCAGTAAAGCAAAGCATGCCAGCAGAGTTGTTTTCCAGAAGCTAGAAAGGCCACCTGGGCAAACTTCAGCCTTGCCCAAAAGATGAAGGACATGTCCCTGCCCCACCTAGACCCTAGGAAAGGCCATCCAGTGTCCCTGGTTGTCCCCATTCTGAGCAGGGAGAGGACTGGCTGACACGTCTCCCCATATGGCCCCAGGCAGGGGGAGCTCCCTGATGCTGGGAGGGCACTTTCTCTTTATCCCCGGCTCATAGGCCATGGCGAAGGCCTGTTTCTTTCCTCTTTCCTGAAACTGAAACCTAAAACGCAGCCTTTTAAGTCTGTAAGACCATCCCGTCGCTGCCGTACTGAGGAAGCCTCATTACCTGAGAGAGGAATAATTATCTTTCTGCATACTTCCAACGTTCGCTTTGCTGAAAAGACATTCTCATTTCCTCTGCACCCGTTTCCCAAACTGGACTTTCAGGCTCGGGGGCTCCCTGGGAAAGTTTTTGGGGGTGTCTATGCCTTTAGGTCCTTATTCTCCTCTCTTCACAGCCAAACCACCCTCCCAACCCCCAGCAGTTCCCATTGGTTTGTTTGTTCCCTTTGAATCTCTTCTTTGTCCCCTGACCTCAGACCCCTTGCCAGGTGGCCAAGTTGAAAACCCGGTGCAGCCTCTGAGGTTCCTCCTTCCCCACTGGCCTCCAGCTTCCAGAAGCAGCCGCCTCAGACAATGCCCTGCCAGATCCCCTCTAAAGGCCGTGAACTCTCTCCAACTAGGAAAACCCCAGGCTACAGCCAGCTTCCTGGCAGAAGCGAGCTCCCCAAGCTTCGAAACGGTGCCAAAACTTGGTGTGTAATGTCATTTCAATACCGGTGACACTCACTTCCCTCTTGCAGCCCTCAAGCACCTTCGGGCCCGTCCTGAAGGAAGTCTGAGTTTCCTCAGTCTCTTATCGCACCCAGGACTTGAGGATGTGTTTCAGTCCAGCTTGGCTACAGGGACACACAGCAGTGGCTCTCCTCTTAGGGAGATCTCAAAGTCACCAGGGAGCAGATTTTTAATAATAAAGCAATCATAAATTCCGTTTTGTTTTTGTTTGAGGTTGTACACCCAACATGAGGCTTGAACTCTCGACCCGGGGATCAAGACTCGCAAGCTCTACTGCCTGAGCCAGACAGGCACCCCCTAAGTTTTGTTTTTGTTTTACCGAAAGTTCAACTGTGACACCTAGGCTAATCCCAGTTCTTCTCTTTCTCCTCTTCTCCCTCACTTCCTACTCTATCTGGCTGCAGGTGAACCTCAGGAAGGCTCGTTAGGGTGCCAATGTCAGGAGAAGTTCTCCAGGCGGCTCCGGTGTGAGACGAGGTCTGCAAAATTCCACCCTGTCGCGTATTGTGAGTGCACTGTTTGCACTAGGAGCTCGCTGGGTCATTTAGATGTTAAATCCTGGCCTGTGTCTCCAGGGAGTGAAGGCCTGGGAAAGTGGATGTGTAAAAAAGGACGTGGTTGCTTGGGGTTGGGGGGCAATCTGTGTCCATGGAACCCAGAGAGCTATTTGGCCCATTGGTCAATGGAACCTTTGACCTCATTCCTCACGGCCCTAAATACTCGAAGCCTAGACCTTCTCCTCCGTCTTTGAATTCAACTCTTTTGCTACGGTTGAGGCCAGGTTTTTGATTTCCCGGGTCTGCCCGCAGCCCCTGTAAACCAGGAAAAGAGGAGGAGGGCAGAAAGGAGGAGGTTGTAGCGTGACTATTTGGGATTCTCGGGGAGAAGAGATGGATTTTCGTTTATGCCGCGGTAGTTTGCTTTTGTTGTAGTTGTTGTTTGTTTTTTTGTGGGTTTTTTTTGTCGTTGTTGTTTGTTTGTCTTGTTTTGTTCTTACTTCAGACATCATGCTAGACAGAGTTATACAGGGTAAAGGAAGAGTTGCCCTCCCCCTGGACCAGCCCCCAAGCCCATCCTGTCCCTGGCGCCCGCCGTGGTTGGGCAGGGGGCACTGGAAGCCGCGCATGCTCCGGCCGCCCCCCGCCACCCCCCACCCCCGCGCGTGCCCATGGTCTGCACGCGGAGCCACTGTGCATGTGGGGTCCCGCTCCGGGCCTGGCCCGTCGCCACCTCTGCTGTCTCCGCGCCGCCTCCTGCACAGCCATGGAGAACTAGCAGCTGGGCTCTGGGCTCTCCCGCAGGTGAGTAATCCAGCGGTTTTTCCTGCCTTGCGGTGGGTGAGGTCACTTCTTTGGTACCAGGGCAGGAGGGAAGAGAGTGAGTCACAGCACTGTTCTCCTTATTTGTCCAGCTGGAGACTAGCCCAGGTCACGTCAGTGAAGGGTCTAGGAAGGATGAGCCACTTTATTTACCCGAGTGAGTCTCTGTGCATTTGGGTTTCTTCTCAACTGCTAAGTTTCTGGGGCGACGCAAGGCAGATTAGGGGCATGGAAAGGGCACTAGACTCCGAGACCATCCATCAGTGAACAGCTACTTGTTGGGGTCCTCCTGTGTGTCACTGTTCAGAGGGATGTAGTGGGCATGAGAGATTGGTCACAGCCAGATAGGAAATAGGACAGGGTGAGCAGGACCATTCCTGGAAGGGGGGCTGGGGACAGCTCTCATCTCGCAGAGAAGCCACCATGTGACCTGGGACAAGGCACAGACTTCACTTTCCTCCAGTGCACGGTGAAGGTACTGGGCCAGGCCACCTCTCTTGCCTCCTCTCTGCAGAGAGCCCACAGGAAGTTCAAGCACCCTATTCTATGACTACGTCTTCCCAGAATCCCTCTTCTGTGGTTGCAGCCTCTAGCAAAGGAGATCTTTGTTAAAGTCCTTCATCAAACAATGGTCAAAGGTCTAGAAAGCACAGAACAGCAGGAAGAGGAACCCAGCCTCGAAACCAATGCATTCTGTGCAAGTTCAAATTGACTTTGTGCCCTCTGGGCCTTTGCTGAGAGCCCAGGTGAGAGGAAGGGCAGGTGGTTCCCCAGAATTTGAGAGCCCTGGACAGCTGGGCTCACGCAGCCATAAACCACAGGGCAGGGCAGAGCCGAGACACCCGGGTAGGGAGGAGGAGGAAGGCGGCTGGGAAACAGAGGGTGGCAGAAGCCTGCTGACCCTGGGGGACCAAAGCCCCCAGCTGCAGCGCACCCACCAGCTGATGAGTCTGCCTGTCACATCTCAGCTGCACTGAGTAAATCCCCTAGGCACGGCTCTGCTGCCAACAGGACCAGCAGATCTGGTTTTCCCAGTGCTTTCGGGGCTGAAAGGGGAACTGAGTTCAAGTTCCACCAAGAAAATCCTGCTTTGCTGAGAGGACCAGTTTAGCCCCTGAGAACCAGAGGTGGGAAGGAGTGGAGAGGAGCTTTACCTTCCTCTCCCTCAAAGGACAGTGACTCATACAGTTTCTTTCTTTTTTTTAAATTTACAGGTTAGCGTGTCACTTAGAAAGTGGGCACAGTGCCCGGGGGTCTGGGACCCAGGGTTCTTGGAGACTCCAGCAGGTGTAGTGTCATGAACTTCAACCCATGCATGAGGTTCTCCTGTCTTGGCCGGACAAGAATGGCATGCACCTGAAAACACAAAAAAGGCAGTGCCTATATTTTAGGGGGCAGGGGGGCTCCCCGGAAACCTCCTCTCCTGTCTGATTCACACTCATCTGTGGTGCAGCAGGCTTAGGAACCGTGAATGACGTATTAGTGCAAGGAAAGCAAGCCGGTCAAAGAGACTCATACATCATGGCTCCTGTGACACCCGATTATTCACGCCATTGAGGCTTGTGACTCTTCTCAGAGAACCAGGACAGCCACAGACAGAGGCTGCTTGGGGGGCAGGGGATTGAAACAAAACAAAGAGGTTGACAACACTAAACCTCACCACCTTTGGTCTCTGAACCTGGGACTTGCCATGGCAGGAACGCTCTGGGTGAGAGGGTCTGTAGACCTAGAGCAGGGCCCTTGCTCAGAGGCTGTGGGCAAACCTTCCCCGTTTTGTACTTTTCTAAGGAGGGGCAGGTGGGGGAAGTGGAAGGCGGAGGGGGCAAAGGGGAAGAAGGGACAGCAGTGACTTCCAGACATCTGTCATTTCCCTGCCCAAGGCCAGGACTCAGGAATTCGCCTGACCCGGCTGATGTCAGAGCTCCAGTGGCTTCGTGTGTGTGTGTGTGTGTGTGTGTGTGTGTGTGTAAGCTGCATGGAGTGTGCGTTTCTGCCAGTCATTCTCATTCCGATGACAAAGCCGCAGGGCGTGGGGAGGTGATGTGACACCAACAGACAGAACCGTGCTCTAGGAGCTTGATCAGGTTTTCAGAGATGGGCAGAGAGGCTTCTTCACACGACCTTTCCTTCCTGCTGTCCCTCGAGACTGCTCTCACATACTGTGGGATGATGAATGGTGGGTGCTGTTCAGGGCTGGGGTGCCAGGGACTCTCAACGGCTGCAGACTCCCACTGTGACCAGAGGTGGGAGGAATCTCAGGAGGTGGCTGGTGGGCACTGGGATGTCCGGCGCTTGCATTCTGCCTGGAGCTAAGCACAGAGGCTCTGGCAGAGAGGTTTACCCATTGTGAAAGTTCCCAAATCAGTCCTTCCCGATTCTACCCTAAACCTCTGCTCCCATGCTTCACCCTTGCAGTTCTGACCCCTTGAGCTCCTTTAGCAAAATCCCTTCCTAAAGCTGAGGCCAGAGAGATACCTGGGTGAGGGCAAATGAAGGGGGCTGGTGCGGGTGAGGGACATGAAAGACCCTTCTGTTTCCATCATTAACTGGACCCCCACCCCTGCCCTAACCCACCAGCCCAGTGTCCAGGCAAAGCCAACTGGCCTGGGCCTGGAACTGGCCAACAGCCTCCCCGCTCCCGCTGGCTGCCTGGAGACCCCTCTCAGGCTTCAGGGCTCATTTCAAGGGTCACTGGCTCTGGGAAAGCTGACCTGACTTGCACTGGGGCAGAGATGACCCAGCTCTCTTTCATGCTGCTTCTCCCAACAGCAGAACACACCCTCACGCTTGCCGTCACTCACATGACACAATCTCTTTATATGTCCCTCTTGTACGCTGTTGGTGTCTTGTACTTCTTTGTGTCCCTGGCACTTAGCTCAGTGGGCACCCTGCGTGGGCTTTTTGTGCGAGGAAGTCTGCCAACAAGAGCCGTGGGGGGAGGAGCAATGGCTTCGAGCCCGGAGGTGCCGCTGTGTCGTTCTCTGGTTGCATGAGTCTGGGAGAATCGGGGAACCTTTCAGAGCCTCACCTGGTAAGTGGAGACGCGCTCATCTTGGGATTATGAGGAAAGTTAAGTCGAATGATGTTACGTACAACAATACAACACTGTAATTGAGGGCCAACCCCATGACAGGCACTGTGACCAGCCCGAGAAATCGAATGTCAAGTAAGAGGCTGGCATGGGTGGACCTCAAGGAACACACCTGCATGGGAGGGTCCCTGGTTGGTGCTCGGGACACAGTACTATGTTCAATACATGCCAGTGAAGGGCTGGGCTCGGGAGGACAAAGCTGACCCAGGAGACCAATGAGAACTGACAGCTAGGAGGGCTCGTGGCAGAAAACCCAAAGGACAGCAGCCAACCAGCAAGATGCTGCTTTTTCTCCTCCCAACAGCCCAAGAAAGCACTTCCTTGGAGTTAGGGAAAGGACTGGAGACTTCTCCGTTTTACAATTAAAAGAAATTGTATGATATTAAAGAACTACTTCCCTGGCCTTCTAGAAAGGACTACAGGTAGGTTCTTCTTGCAGCTAAAAAATATTAAGAAATATTCCTAGAAAGGGCACCTGGGTGGCTTAGTTGGTTGAGTGTCTGACTCTTAATTTTGGCTCAGATCATGATCTCAGGGACCTGGGATCGAGCCCTGCATCAGGCTCTGTGCTCAGTGTGGAGTTTGCTGGTCCCTCTCCCTCTGTTCCTTCTCCTCTCTCTCTCCATCTTTCTTGCAAACAAATAAATAAATAAATAAAGTTTTTAAAAATCTAAAAAAAAAAAAAAAAGAAAGATTCCTGGGAAAGCTTTGGCCTGAGGTTCAGAACCAGAACCATGTAGCAATGCTATAAGCATTTGCTGGTGGCAAATTAAACATATAAAAAAAATAAATAAAATACTTCCACATCAGTCAAGCATTGATAGATTCACAAGGAGAATGAGAAAAATATTACCTGGTTCGTGGTCCTAAGGTTTTTACTCTGGCCTTTATTTATTTTTTTTAACATTTTTTAAAAAAAGATTTTATTTATTTATTTGACAGACAGAGATCACAAGTAGGCAGAGAGGCAGGCAGAGAGAGAGGAGAGGAAGCAGGCTCCCTGCTGAACAGAGAGCCCGATGCGGGGCTCGATGCGGGACTCGATTCGGGGCTCGATTCCAGGACCCTGGGATCATGACCTGAGGCGAAGGCAGAGGCTTTAACCCACTGAGCCACCCAGGTGCCCCTTACTCTGGCCTTTAAAGGCTCACAGAGATTTCTTAGGGGCCTCAGGTTTGGTTTATGTTTGAGGGTGATCCGTTGTTGCTGTACCCAGAGGAAGCTCGGGCTGCAAGGTATCATGTTTCTGAAAATGTCCCCAAGAGCCATCTCTGAGACACATTACCTTCCCAGACTAATCCCTCCCAGGGAGGAGGGATAGGAAATGAGGGAGTCGTGATCTTATGGAAGCTGGACCACTGTTCCCGAGAGATTGTAGGCCTCAAAGGTTCAGAGCATTTGCAATATCTCAAGTTGCTCCTGTTCCCATCCTTCCGGTTTGAAGGGCCAGGGCTTTCCCGGTGGTCCTCAGCGTGACGGGGGTGGGGGATGGGTCAGAACCTCCTGGAAAGCTCTGTAAGAATGCATTTGCCTCCCCCCCAGCCCATTCTAAACCTCCACAGGTGGAAGGGTGGCAGGGATCAGCCAAGAAAGTCCAATGACTTTCCACCATCTCCCAACCACCCCCCAAATTTATTTCTTATTTTTCAGAGAATGGGATCTGGAGTTTGCCAGAACTAGGTTTTAATCCACATCCACCATTTGCCTGTGGCTCATGTTCCTCACAGAAAACCCCCAAAGCTGGTGGGGCCCTGAGGAAGCTTTAGGGTGACCCAGGACCGAGGAGGTGCAAAACAGGACAGTCTGGGGCAAAGCGGACAAGCTGGTCGCCCTAGCAGCTTTCGTCTTGCTGTGGGGGAAAGGGGATGTGGCCTGAAGGGGGCCCGGGGTCAGCCATCTTGGATAAAGAAATGGTCGGTGGGTGGCTCAGTGGGTTAAAGCCTCTGCCTTCGCCTCAGGTCATGATCCCAGGGTCCTGGGATCGAGCCCCACGTCAGGCTCTCTGCTCAGTGGGGAGCCTGCCTCCCCCTCTCTCTGCCTGCCTCTCTGCCTACTTGTGATCTGTCTGTCAAATAAATAAAATCTTAAAAAAAAAAAAAAAGAAAGAAATGGTGCATTAAGGCATTTAAAACAGCAAATGATAGCAAATGTGATTCTATTGCTCCCAGGGGCTCCAGAAGGGTGGATGGGGGCCGGCTGCTGGCCTGCTCAAGGGGAGAGCACTGGGGACTGGGAAGGAAGGTAGTTGGCCTGCTCTGAAGCATTTCTTTTCTTTCTTTTTCCCCCTTTTTTTTTTTTTTCATTTAAATCACCACCTTCCAGGGAGGCTGCCTTGAGACCACTGTCTGCTGGGGAAAGGAAAGAAATAAGTAGAACAGCCACCACCCCCAAGGCCAGGGGCAGAGGACAGTAGACTCCACACATCTTCCTCTGGGGGCTGCCCACAGGGGTGGGAAAAGGCAGCCCTCCTCCAGGGCAGAACCACACAAAGGCCCTATTTGTCCTGGCCTTTTCCTGCCTAAAGCCCAGTTGTCTACAGCCCGATGAGGAGTGGGGCCCAGCAGGCATGTGGGCAGGATCAAGGCCCCTGCCCCTGGGGGCGGCTGCTCCCTCACCTTCATTTCTTCACCTCCCGATAAAGCAGTCCCTTCCTCCCTGGCTCTCCGGTCTTTCTTTTCCACTTTCTTTTTTCCTCCATCCCTGTGTCCTGATGAATAAAGCAAGACCTTGTCAGGTCCCATGCCCTAGGCTTAGACCCTGCCACAGAAATAATTCTTCTTCTTCTTCTTTTTTTTTTTTTAGATTTTATTTATTTATTATTATTTTTTACTATTATTATTTTTAAATATTTTATTTATTTATTTGACAGAGAAAGAGACAGCAAGAGAGGGAGCACAAGCAGAGGGAGTGGAAAAGGGAGAAGCAGGCCTCCCTCCGAGCAGGGAGCCTGATGTGGGGCTCAATCCCAGGACCCTGAGATCATGACCTGAGTTGAAGGCAGAGGCTTAACGATTGAGTCGCCTAGGCACCCCAAAGATTTTACTTATTTGACAGAAAGAGAGAGCAAGCACACAAGCAGGGGACGCAGCACCCAGAGGGAGAGGGAAAAGCAGGCTCCCTGCTGAGCAAGGAGCCTGACCTGGGTGGAACTCAAACCCAGGACCCTGGGGTCACAACCTGAACTGAAGGCGGACACTGAGCCACCCAGGTGCCTGGTCCTCCCCAACCCCCCCTTTTTTACATTTTTTCCCCCTGCCTCAGCAATCTTAAATGTTTGAGGGAAAGACAGACTTCCACACAGGAAATGTTAACTTTTATTCCTTCTTACAGGGCTTTGAGTCCCACAAAGGTGGGCACTCAGTCTTCTTGTGGCCCACAGTCTCCTGAGCAGAAACAGAAATATGTATGCAAAGAATATACAAACACAAAAAGAGATTGTTGTTAACAAGGGTGGCCTGTGATGACCCCTGAGGTGAGGGAGAAGGAGAGGAGTCCTTCAAACTGCTAATTTTTGACGAATGCCTTCTCTTCAAAGTCGTGAGTGGGCAGGCCCTTCGGTCAAGTGGAAGATCGCAGCAGCTCTTTTGTTGTCCAAGTCACCTCAAGGGATGGGATTTGCAAGGAGGGCCTCCTCGCCTCCAGCTCCTCAGAAAGTCCCATTCATCCATGGAGCAAGATCAGGGAGATAAGAAGCAAAAAAGTGGGACGAAGGTGTAAGTTTAGATGAACTTTCTCTATCACTCCATCTAGCCAGCATCTGTGCTGTGTCTGTCCTGCCTCGGGAAAAGCTCATTTGTACTCTAGAATCCTCAGGAGCTGATGAGGAGCAAGGAGCTAATTTGTTGAGCATCTACCATGTGCCAAGCACTTTACATAAACTATCACACTGATCATTTATAATTCATCAAAATCTAGTTTGATGACATTACCCTTTTTGGACAGAATGAAGTTCAGTGATTCACCTAGGGGTGCCTGGCTGGGGGTACAGGAGCATGCGGCTCTTGGTCTTGGGGTCTTGCATACGAGCTCCATGTTGGGTGTAGAAATTACCTACATAAATAAAAAATAAAACTGAATAATTCACCTCATTTACCCCTAAGAGAAGTAGAACCAGAAATTAGCTGACCCT
>PISX010009703.1:0-74374 GCA_004024625.1 Mellivora capensis | reverse complement strand
CATATCAGATAAAGGGCTAGTGTCCAAAATCTATAAAGAACTTATCAAACTCAACACCCAAAGAACAAATAACCCAATCAAGAAATGGGCAGAGGACATGAACAGACATTTCTGCAAAGAAGACATCCAGATGGCCAACAGACACATGAAAAAGTGCTCCACATCACTCAGCATCAGGGAAATACAAATCAAAACCACAGTGAGATATCACCTCACACAGTCAGAATGGCTAAAATTAACAAGTCAGGAAATGACAGATGCTGGCGAGGATGTGGAGAAAGGGGAACCCTCCTACACTGTTGGTGGGAATGCAAGCTGGTGCAACCGCTCTGGAAAACAGCATGGAGGTTTCTCAAAAAGTTGAAAATAGAACTGCCCTATGACCCAGCAATTGCACTACTGGGTATTTACCCTAAAGATACAAACGTAGTGATCCGAAGGGGCACGTGCACCCGAATGTTTATAGCAGCAATGTCTACAATAGCCAAACTATGGAAAGAGCCTAGATGTCCATCAACAGATGAATGGATAAAGAAGACGTGGTATATACACACGATGGAATACTATGCAGCCATCAAAAGAAATGAAATCTTGCCATTTGCAATGACGTGTATGGAACTAGAGGGTATCATGTTTAGTGAAATAAGTCAATTGGAGAAAGACAACTATCATATGATCTCCCTGATATGAGGAAGTGGAGATGCAACATGGGGTTTGGGGGGGGTAGGAAGAGAAGAAAAGAAACAAGATGGGATCGGAGGGAGACAAACCATAAGTGACTCTTAATATCACAAAACAAACTGAGGGGAGCTGGGGGTAAGGGGGTCGGAAAAGCGAGGGGGTAATGGACATTGGGGAGGGTATGTGCTATGCTTAGTGCTGTTATGTGTGTAAACCTGGCGATTCACAGACATGTATCCCTGGGGATAAGCATACATTATATGTTTATAAAAAATAAAAAAATTTAATAAGAAAAGTTCTATGTAACAGCATGATTTGTTATGATAAAAGATTTTTTTTATCGTAAAGATATTTCATGTATCTTTATGATACATGATATCATAATGTTTGATAATCCAAGTTGGAGCAGCTGATGACTTTAATTTTCCTTAAATCTGTTTTTAGGGACTCCTGGGTGGCTCCCTCATTAAGTGGATGGCTTCGGCTCAGGTCATGATCCCAGGGTCCTGGGATCGAGTACCACATTGGGCTCCCTGCTCAGCGGGAAGCCTGTTTCACTCTCTCCCTCTCCCCTGGCTTATGTTCCCTTTCTCACTGTCTCTCTAAATAAAATTTTTAATAAATAAATAAAATAAATTTGTTTTTAAACTTATATCAACAAAAGAATATCTGGTTGCATGTGGGCCAATCCCACGTTTGACTAACAAAATGAAAACTAACAACAACTAATAATATGCCAGTTCAAAGCTTTCTTTGATAAGGTAAACTGTGTAACAAGGAATGACTTTTACTTCATTTATTTTTCAAAAGTCACCATAAGGGGTGCCTGGGTGGCTCAGTTGGTAAAGCGACTGCCTTCAGCTCAGGTCATGATCCTGGCTGGGGTCCTGGGATCGAGCCCTCCATGGGGTTCCCTGCTCCATGGGGAGCCTCCTTCTCCCTCTGCCTGCTGTTTCCCCTGCTTCTGTGCACTCTCTCTCTCTCTCAAATAAATAAATAAATAAAATCTTTAAGAAAAAATGAAATAAAAGTCACTGTAAGATTGGTGGGTTATAACAAAAAGCATCATAAATGCAACAATTTTATTTTGACAAAGGGTTGTTAGAGGGATTAACAGAAAATAACTTAAACATTTTAGAAAATCTCTAGCATAACCAGAGCTCTGGTACTATAACAATATACTTGTAAAACAGCACAGTATGGAAGAAAAAGATTAAGATTTGAAAGAGATGGGGCGCCTGAGTGGCTCAGTGGGTTAAAGCCTCCGCCTTCAGCTCAGGTCATGGTCCCAGGGTCCTGGGATCGAGCCCAGCATTGGTCTTTCTGCTCAGCAGGGAGCCTGCTTCCTCCTCTCTCTCTCCCTGCCTCTCTGCCTACTTGAGATCTTTGTCTGTCAAATAAATAAATAAAATCTTAAAAAAAAAAAAAAAGACTTGAAAGAGAGAACTTATAAACCTTGTCTTATCTTTGAGAAAACAATATCTTTGAATTGAGAAAACAGTATCTTTGAGAAAAACAAATGAGATTTGAGATTCAAATCTCAAAGAATTGTTGGAGTGATCAGATTAATGTGTGCTGAAAAATCATCAAAAACTATATGCTATATAACTATATAAACTATATAAAACTAAAGCATTATTATTAGAAATACTTATTTTTAAGCATTTGAGGTCAACTGAGTCAAAAACCATTTTTTTCAAACCAAGGATATTTTACATAAACTTCAATATACAATCCAATTTTAAAAAAAGTTGTTGAATCTGAAAGTAGGTTGAAAGTCATCATTGATTAGTCTTCTTTATATATATCAAGATACCGGTAAAATTCTAGAGTTCTAAAATAGTGTGAAAAATCACTGGTTTAAGTTGTGGTTAGTTTCTCATACTAGTAATAACAGAACATTGGCTCTGAAGAATGTAAAGTAAGTTCAACTTCACTGAACTTTAATCAAGTTTGGAGATTCCTTTATTATAAGACCTCTCAGAGCCTTTAATAAACTGACGTACTTTGGAAATCACCTAGATTCTTTAAATAAATAAGAAGTAATTGCCAAATTTTTTTGATCCAGGAATTTCTTATTGTCTTCTTGGAACTACTCAAGATTCATAGCTTTTGAATTACTATTTCATTGGGACAGTTTGGAAAATTCTCTTAACCGCTTAAGGGAAAAGTGCTTGTGAATATTGTATTATTAACAATTTTCTTTTTAAAAAATTTACCTGCTAGAAAGCTCAGTGTGAATCTATCAAAATTCTGTATTAATTTATATCAATGAGAGATTTCCCTTCAAATAATTTACTAAACAAACAAAATACATGAATTATTAGAGTCAGACATAGTTAAGAAAGGGTAGATAAAATTTACATGAAGTATTTGAATAATGATATGCCAGATGAGACTGCCTAAATGTTTGTTACTCAAAATTCCTATGTTGAAACATAACACCCAAGGTGATGGTATTAGGAAGTGGGGCCTTTGGGAGGTAATCCGTTCATGAGGGCAAAGACCCCCATTGATGGGATTAGTAACCTTAAAAGGAGGCTCTGGAGAGATCTCTCTCCAGAGGCCATGTGAGGATTCAAGGACTGAAATCTTCAGCTTGAAGGAATGCCTTCACCCAACTATGCCAGCCCCCTGATCTGGGGACTTCCAGCCTCCAGAACTGTGAGAAATAACTTTGCTTGTTTGTTTTGTTTATAAGCCACCAGTCTGTGGTAGTTTGCTACAGCAGCCTGGAATAAGACACCTGAGAAGAAAAATACGAAAACTGCTAAAACGCTAATTTCATAAGTGACATAATTGGCCTTACTTTCTCCATCTTATATCTCAGTCCTGGTACAATCACAATTATGTAATCATAATTAAAATGATCTGCTCTTCAAAGTGTGCAAAATATAAAGGGCAGTCAATGGCTTCTTGAATTCAATTGAGACTATATATATAAAGACATACAACAAATGATGGTAACATAAACTATCTAACTAAATTTTAAAACCCTAAAATCCTCAAAATGAGATCTTAATGTCATTTTTACCTTTCAATTTCTTTTTCCTGAGGGTTTGAAATCATTAACTTCGCTTTGTTATTTTCATCAGTAAGGGCTTTCTGTTCTTCATAGGCTTTTAGTCTTTCTTTTAACATTAAGATCTAGTAGAGAGAAACACTAGTTAAAATACAAAATAAATTATCTGTCTCTATTATACGTGACCACAGAAAAATTTTAGCTGTGAAAACGAACATGCCAGACTTTCAACTGTAATGGGAAAAAATGTCAAATTTTTGGGCAATTAAGTTTGCAGAGTCCCATAAATGAGTAACTAAGGGAGATTAGCATAAATTGTAAAGAGTAGACATACCTCTTCCTTCTGTTCATTACAGATCTTTACATACTGAGTTATATGATTGTCCAAGTTAAGAACATTGCTCTTCAACTGTTAAAAGATAGAAATTATGATTGCATATACAAAGAGATAATAATCACATAACTATATATATACAAGAAAAATGACATATCCTCATTAATTCAGTTGCATGAATTCAGAATGTGACAATTACAGTCATGTGACATTCATGATCAATTACACTCATGTTCAAAATCTATGACAAGAGGATATACTGAGCACATTTATAAAATAAATGAAATTATAAAGAAATTGTCTTACTATCTGAGAAAAGGTGTAAGAACTTACAGAGCATTCTTCACATTATAATTAAAATTGTCCTCTTTCTTTTTCCTCTGACTTCTAAGAAATTTAGAGATAATTTTAAGTTTCAACACTTTCTAAGCTCAACTAGTTTTTAATGCGTTCTTATTATATTTTATTCTTTTTATAATTGTATGGGCACCTTGGCAGCTATGGAATAGCGGAAAGAACATCAAACAGAAGTTCAAATACTTGATTTCGAGGCCCTGTTCACTTCTCACTTAACTGATTTAGAATTTGGTTCTTAAAATTCTGAGCATGGGATTCCTCAACTCTAAAGTAGAGCGTTCCGCAATGGGTTGCTGTAAGGATTACATGAAAAACATAAGAAAAGCTTTGCATGCCCATAGAGTATATCATTTTCCAGTTAATTATATAGAGTATATGAACATTTTTCTAAGAAAGACAATAACCCACTCAGCTTCATACAGTGGAAGTAGCAGAGGGGTAAGCAGCAGAAGTCATCACACCACTTAAACTCTACGTTTTTTCCGACCCTAGGATCCCGTGATTTTAAAAATATATCACCATTGACTTACATTTTTTTAATCACCCCAAATTACCGGCAAAAATACTGACCCAACCAGTCATTATTACATTGTTAGAGCTATAAAGAGATTTGTTACATCAATATCATGAATTATTTTAAAAGGGCTATTTACTTTACAAATTAAGGCAGATATATCTCTTTTACAGATGAAGTGACTGAAGCTTGGAGAGATTACCTAACATGTCCAAAGTTTTCACATAGAAAGGGTTGGTGCTAAGTGAAAGCAGATAACATCATCCTTGGCTGTAACAAATGTGTTAAAGCCCTGACCAGTTATTCCAGTGTGCCACGAAAATATCATGTGCCACGATGTGAAGAAGGTTAGGAAGAAAGGCACTAAAGAATCCTAGCTCTCAAAAGACTAAATAATAGTATCTATTATATATGTAAGCAAGATGCTTAACGGTTTAATTGTCCAAGTTAATGCTCAATTAACCAAGCTAATAAAGACATTTCTAACCTGTTCGCTAATTCATTAGTAAAAATAAAACTCTAATTAATATTTTTTTAGTTATAAGTATAGTATACATCCAATGCCCTTACAACAAAGGCAGACTAAACAAACTTACAGAAGATTTAATGTCCTTTGCACGGTTAGCATACTTAAGAGTGTTATATGTGTCATCGTAGAATACAGAGGAAGGACTAACAGCAGCTATCATTATAGTTTGACAGTTTCCTCCAAGAGAATCCTTTAACAAGCGAGTGAGCTTACTATTTCTGTAAGGAATATGCTGATTCTTTCTCTGAAAGAGCAAAAAAAAGATTTCTTATGTCATTTTCCACATTTAAATGCAAACCTGCTATTACTCACTCTAAGAATTTAAGCACTGCCCAACTCTGCCCAGACTAACAATATAATTGGTGACTGAAATAATTATAATGAATCTTATGGAACTACTGAGTGAGACATAAAACAAATATCCTACTTAAAGATTATATTCCCATCTAAATAAATATAAACTTTAGTCAATAAAAAAAAATCAATATTGATTCATCAGTTGTG
Source organism: Mellivora capensis (assembly GCA_004024625.1). Taxonomy (NCBI): domain Eukaryota; kingdom Metazoa; phylum Chordata; class Mammalia; order Carnivora; family Mustelidae; genus Mellivora; species Mellivora capensis. The sequence continues at coordinate 68,433 of PISX010009703.1, read as the reverse complement.
GTAAGTATACCATATAAATGTGAGATATTAACAACTGGGAAAACTGAGTGGGGGTATATTTAACAAAATCTTTCCATATTAACTTTTAGCAGAAATATAATGTTCATATAAAAAAACTCCACTCGTTTTTTTAAAAAGAAATCAAAATACAAAAGTAATGTATGCCCTATTCAAATCTACCATAGGAATAATAAGAATTCTGCATGGCAGAGTTGTTTCACTCATTAAATAATTAGCTAACATGGATATGAAGTAAATTAAAATTATATACAATCTTATAGAGACTTCAACTGAGAGGACAAAATAGTTCTAAGAAAACTTAATATTTCTAGGTTTTCCTTTACTTAAAAGACACAGTTCTGATTTTAAAGTAAAAAACAAATTTTCCAAAAAGCACAACTTCCCATAAAAATAGAACATTACAATGTTAAGCTAAAAGCAATCTTATGTTATCCAGTATAAATCTTTCACATTACAGAAGAGAAAAATGGAAGCTAAACAAAAAGTGAAATGACTATTTCAGGTAACATGGCTGATAACTCAGAGCTAGAAATAGGCCCCAGGTATCCTAGCTCCTAGTAGTACTATGCTTTCCATCCTAGCAGTGTTTTCCGGTGTGCAATGAGCACTGCTGGTGTTAACTTGAAATGATCTCACATGTATAAGACATGTATTAAACATGGACTCATAAATGACTCAATAGGAGTTAATTATTAAAAATCGTGGTGCCTGATCAGGGAAATAGAAATTAAAGCCACAATGAGATATCACTTCACACCAGTCAGAATGGCTAAAATTAACAAGTCAGGAAATGACAGATGCTGGCGAGGATGTGGAGAAAGGGGAACCCTCCTACACTGCTGGTGGGAATGCAAGCTGGTGCAACCACTCTGGAAAACAGCGTGGAGGTTCCTCAAAAAGTTGAAAATAGAACTGCCCTATGACCCAGCAATTGCACTACTGGGTATTTACCCTAAAGATACAAACGTAGTGATCCGAAGGGGCACGTGCACCTGAATGTTTATAGCAGCAATGTCTACAATAGCCAAACTATGGAAAGAGCCTAGATGTCCATCAACAGATGAATGGATAAAGAAGACGTGGTATATATACACGATGGAATACTATGCAGCCATCAAAAGAAATGAAATCTTGCCATTTGCAACGACGTGGATGGAACTAGAGGGTATCATGTTTAGTGAAATAAGTCAATCAGAGAAAGACAACTATCATATGATATCCCTGATATGAGGAAGTGGAGATGCAACATGGGGGACTAGGGGAGTAGAAAAAGAAGAAAAGAAACAAGATGGGATTGGGAGGGAGACAAACCTTAAGTGACTCTTATTTAATCTCACAAAACAAACTGAGGGTTGCTGGGGGGAGAGGGTCGGGAAAGGGGGGTGGGGTAATGGACATTGGGGAGGGTATGTGCTATGGTTAGTACTGTAAAGTGTGTAAACCTGGCGATTCACAGACATGTACCCCTGGGGATAAAAATATGTTTATAAAAAATAAAAATTAAAAAAAAAATCGTGGCGCCTGGGTGGCTCAATGGGTTAAAGGCTCTGCCTTCAGCTCAGGGCATGATCCCAGGGTCTTGGTATCGAGTCCAACATCAGGCTCTCTGCTCAGCAGGGAGCCTGCTTCGCTTCTCTCTCTCTCTGCCTGCCTCTGTCTACTTGTGATCTCTGTCAAATAAATAAATACAATCTTTAAAAAAAAATTAAGTTGGTATGGAAAAAATTCTATAAATGGCTTAAGTTTAGAAAACCAGTCTCTATACCATACTGTCCACTTAGATGTTTGAGATTTTAACCTAGAATATGAAAGACATCTTGCTTTTGTAATCTTTACGTGATTTCAGAAACTTGCCTTTTGCCTTTTTAAAAAGACATCCCCAATCATTTTAATATACTTTTATTAATTCAAAATACAACATTTTCCTAGCACTCATTGACCTGTATTTTCCTAAATATAGAAATTTCTTAAAGCTTGAATGTGGCTTGAACATAAATTAATGATCTCATTTTAATTAAAGAAAAAAAAAAAGGAAGTCATTTTTACCAATACAGAAGTTGTCAAATATGCTGTGTTCTAGTAAGCACTCTGGCATATAGTAGATATAAAATATTTTTAAATACCCCAAAGGCGTCTAATAAACATTACCCTATAAGGTGATTTAACTATATTTTATATCTTAAGACCCTCTTCCTAAGAAAAATCAAAACACTTACTATTTAACCCAAATTTATAGTATATAAAATACTAATCAAAACAAAATTTAGTTTTCTTAAAATATAGTTTTTGTATTCATCCCAATTCAATTATGCTTGTTGTGTAGTGATCACTAAATGGCCATTTTAATAATCAGATTTAAAATAAGTTATGAGAAAGTACCATAAAATATTAACTATCAATATGATACTCAATATGTTTCTTTCAACAAGTCGTGATTATAAAACTGGAAATTAAAACCAAACCAAACACAGCTTTATTTGATATAATAGGCTTCCTATAGTCTTCGCTTTGGAATACAAATATTACTAATACATTTTTGAAATTTGGTTTATAACAGACCTTTAAAGCAAAATTATTTTAAGTAATATCTACATAGGAATTACACATATTTCAATATTTCAAAATACTTAAAATAAATAAACATATTGTACCTACCTTTGTGTCTGCTAAGGCATTGATAACATTCCCAAGAGCTAAAAGTGATCGATTAATATTTGTGCCTTCTATAAATCGGGTTCCTTTAGCACTGGTAGTACTGGCTCTCTCAGATCCTGCCAGGTCAATGAGTGACATCTTGGCAATTCGTACATTTTGACTGATACTTGCTGTTTTGTCTTGTTGCCGCAAATAAATCTTTTTGAAATTACAGAATAGGAAAAATAAGGATAAGATTTAAGAAAATTAAAAGGGAGACATGTACTCTATTTTTAAAAGAAAATGATATCAAAATTATTTTCATTTTAAAAACAAACTGAACAAGTATAATAATCTGACTGCTGATATCCAAGAATACCTAAAATAATTATGGAAGTTGAAAAAAAGTTTGAAGATGAAAAGATTTCCTATATGTGTACCAAAGGGCAAATAACTTCTGATCTGATAGAAGCTCAAAACAAATGCCATTTGTGTTCTGGTAACCCCTGAGCCAGATCATAGACTTATTGGAGGTGGTGGTAGGGGCACAGGTAGTCTAGAAATAATGTTCCTAACCAAAAACTAAACAAATGCCATTTGTGTTCTGGTAACCCCTGAGCCAGATCATAGACTTATTGGAGGTGGTGGTAGGGGCACAGGTAGTCTAGAAATAATGTTCCTAACCAAAAACTAAAGGCAGTGATCAGAATGCTTTGCATGTCTCCAAGAATTGCTCTTAAAGGAAAGCCGAATTTGAATGTTGACCCAAATTGAAGACTAAGTGTATTCTAATTCCCAAAACTATTGTATGTCACTATAATTAAGAAAATGTCTCATATAAAAAATTAGTAAAATATACTTCTCATTTTTATTCCATTAGAGTAAAGCATCATTTATTGAATGCTACTTTGTAGTTCAACTGAAATAAATTAAGTGGCAAAGTTAAAAGAGATTGGTTAAGATTATTCCATTATAAAGATCTTTGTTAATATTTCTTATAGGGCAAGGTCTAAAGCATTCTGGGGAAATTTCAGTGTCACAGATAAACATTTCTCTTATGACTACTGATAAATGAAGAGTCAGTGGAAAGAACAGAAAGCATTAGTAAAATTTTATGGACTGGTGACTTTCTGAATGACTTGACTGCCTCAGATATGAATTCTTTCTACTATATCAATTTCTTACTGTAAGTTGGGTTACACGAGTATAATACAGAATGAAACTATAAAATAATTTGGATTTTAACAGAACTAGAAACTACAGAAAATAATAGCTACTAACATATGCTTTAACACTTTCTGGAACTGTATTTCTAAAAGAAATACAATGTCAAAAAAAAAATAAAATAAAAGAAATACAATGTCAATGCAATCAATGTCCTTAAGGAATGTAACTACTTGCAAGGTCCTTATGAAGAAATTTTTAAAAAAGTGAATCAGAATCTCTTGCTTCTGTAAATCTATACCTAAAAAGAGAAGATTTGTTCTGAATATAACGTCTTTAGGAAAGATTAAATATTTTCACTTCTAAAAACACAAGGGAAAACACCCTTTAATGCTACCACCTTATTATGCTGTATCTTCACACAGTAAAAATTTATACTTCTGGTTTATATATCCTCAATTCTGAATATTCTTTTTTTAAAGATTTTATTTATTAATTCGACAGAGTAAGAGAGATCACAAGTAGGCAGAGAGTCAGGCAGAGGGAGAGGGGGAAGCAGGCTCCCTGCTGAGCAGAGAGCCCGATGATGCCGGGTTCAATCCCAGGACCCTGGGATCATGACCTGAGCCAAAGGCAGAGGCTTTAACCCACTGAGCCACCCAGGCGCCCCAATTCTGAATATTCTTGATAAAATCTTCTCAAAGCTCCAAAATAAAGGAAATGCTGAGGAAGAAGTCCACAGCTGAAAGGATTTTCTCTGCATATATGAAAATTACCCCACATGAATTTGGCTTTGTTTATTTTAAATTCAATTTTAAGAGCAATAGTTTAGTGATCTGTTACCTGGAAAACAGCATGAGAACGAGAAGATGTGGCATTCATATCAGTGGGATGTTGTGTCCTGTTTTTGTTTCCACTATCCAATAACTGTAAAATCTCCTCTGAGGATTTGGGCTAGAGAAGTTTAAGTGAAAAAAAAAAAAAAAAAAAAAACCACATAAAAATAGTCATTTACCTTTAAAATTTTTAATAAACTTTCACCAAGAAAAAAGACTTTTAAAGATAAAATTAAAGGTAAAAATGCATTCTACAAATTGCATCCCATTAAATATTTCCTATATATTACTAAGCAAATGATACACAGTTGACCTTTGAACAATGGCACTAACAGAATGTCAGGGCACTGACAGAACTCTCCCCTTCAGGCAATTAAGAATTCACATTAACTTTATGACTTCCCAAAAGTTTTGCTAATAACCTACTGTTGACTTCAAGCCTTACTGATTATATGAACAGTTAATTAATATATATTTTGTATATTACACATATTATATACTGTATTCTTACAATAAATGAAGCTAGAGAAAAGGAAATGGTATGAAGAGAATTATAAGAAAGAGAAAATACAGTTACAGTGCTGTGCTGTATTTTATTATGTTCAGTTAGCCACTGTATAGTGTACTGTATTTATAAAAATAAATCTGCATATAAGTGGACCTGTCCATCTCAAACCCATGTTATTTAAGGATCAATATTACTTTGGTGTTATATGAGAAATAAAATATAGAATCTTATCTTTTGGAGGAGACAAAATATAAATGTACTAAGCAGAATACAGAGTATTAAATTTGCAAGATTTTTAAAAGAAAAGCTCATTTAGAGTGACTGGGTGGCTTAGTCAATTAAGCGTCAGACTCTTGATTTTGGCTCAGGTCATAATCTCAGGGTTGTGAGACTGAGGCCCACATTAGGCTCTGTGCTGGGTGTGGAGCCTGCTTCAGATTCTCCTCCTTCTGTCCCTCCCCCGGAGCTCTCGCTCTCTCTAAAGAAAGAAAAAAGCCACCACCCCCCTTACCCAAAAACAACAACAAAAAGAAAAGCTCATTCAACTATTTCAAAGGAAAACAAAATAATATTGAAGGTATATTCTGATTCTTTTAACTCTGCACTTTATTATTTTCTTCTTTCTTGAACACAACAGAAAATGAATAAATGGCTAAATAACCACACTTGTTATTACAATAAGGAAAAAAAAATTATAAACATACCTGATGTAAAGTCAACCCCTGAACAACTACCCCCTTTTGGGCATCTTCCCGAACAGCAAGTGGCCCTGAATTTACTAAGAGGTCACGAATCTGTTCATTATATACCTTAAGGAAAAACAAAACAAAAAACTGCTTTAGCACTAAGGTTGAAATAATAGTGACATCACACGTGTTGCTGATTTAAGGTTGTATTAGAATTACATCTTAAACATAAGCAGCAACTTACTTGCACCATCTCACCCCTTCTATCTCATGTTGCCATTAATTTTCTATCATTTGAGAAAACAGAAGAGTTTAATTACCTAAGTTTGCAACTGAAATTTAAAGGTGGAGTCATTACACCCTCTCTCCATAATTCCTAACTTGACGATTATGGTGGAATAGAAATAAGACAGCTTGAATTGCCTTTTCCTATTTTCTAGAAATATATGGGACACACGGTCTTGGGAAATTCCAGTAAGTTATATGGAGGTGGCATGGGTCTCACTGAAGATAGTTTATCATTTCATGATGTCCCAATAGTTGAAACTTTTTAAATTTTAGAGTTAAAACCCATACTCAAGGATCAACAGTATTTATTTCATTTATCCTTTAATTACATTAAATCTAATATGCAATTCTTAATAAGTCCTATAATAGGACCCTCCCCCCAATTTTCTTAGGAACTAAGGCCCTAGGAGGTTAAGTAATTTGTCCATGGTCACAAAAGTAACAGCAGAGTAGGGATGGGAGTCCAGATTTCCTCACTCTATTACATGGCACTAAAAACACATGTGTATTGTAGGTCTTTGGTAATTTTTTTTTCTAGTAATTTCTGTAAGCAATTTCTTTTTTAGTAAATTCTCAGCAATTTTTTTAGTAATTTCTGTAAACAATGCATAGAAATAGTACTATTGATCTGATTTGATGATTTTATTAAAGGTACTTAATTTTCTACTTGCCAACCAAATGACAACTGATAAGATTTAAAAAAGCATGGGGCGCCTGGGTGGCTCAGTGGGTTAAAGCCTCTGCTTTCGGCTCAGGTCATGATCCCAGGATCGAGCCCCACATCGGGCTCTCTGCTCCGCGGAGAGCCTGCTTCCTCCTCTCTCTCCCTGCCTGCCTCTCTTGCCTACTTGTAATCTCTGTCTGTCAAATAAATAAATAAAATCTTAAAAAAAAATAAAAAAGCATACAGTCTTAGGCTTTAAGAATTATTTCATGTAAGTTATTTCCATGTTCTAATAGATAGCCTGTAGTGATACTTCATTGCTGGTAAGATTTTCTACTGAATGATAACCATTTTTAAATGTAAGAAACTCTTAAAAATAGTAAAATATGAAGATATAATTTTTTGTTATTTTCCTGAAAAGCAGTAACTTTTCAAATACTTCTCCTTACCCATTTCAATAATACAAAATACAAAATTAGAACAAAATTCTCAAGCCAGTCTACAAATCAGAATGACTTGGAAACTTCTTAAAAACACAGATGCATCCGTCACAATCCAGACCTATTAAATTAAAATGTCCAAGGGTCGAGGCCTCGGCATGTCTATTTTTAAAAAGCTCCATAGCCAACCCTGGTGCACAGTCCAAGTGGAAAACCATGAGATTAGACACTGCCTTACCATTAATAAAATGAAGGCAGATTAAAAGAAAGAAAAAACAATTAAAAACTTGAAAAAATAACCAAACTTCAAAATTTGCCTAGTTATAAAAGCATATAAGGAGAAACTAAAGAATAGTGCCATATTCTTCACCCAATTAGGTTCAAAGCAATTTTTTTCAGTACTTAACTATAGAAAATGAGTTTTATTTCTCTTTTATTTCCAAGTTCTGTACACAAGAAAATTTTTAGCAACATACATATCTTAATCAATTTTTGAAATGTGAAGAAGCCTTCTCAGTAGGAACCAAACTATAAAGTTGTCAACAAGAGAGCTGTGACTACCAGAAATTTTTTCTCTGCTACCACAAATAGGCAGTAAAATCATGGATTTGTTTCTTTACTGGTATCTGAAACACTATCTGAATATAAAGTTAGTGTGCCTATCTCCTAGTTATGATTTGTCGAATGTCACCTATTACTAAGTGAGCAGAAGTCCTCAAAGAGTAACACAAGAGACAGCATGAAGAAGCCTCCTTTGGCCAAATCCAGCATAATTTGAGCATATAAATAAATATGGAAAAGGATTATAAGCTACTAAATAATGTTAAGAATCTATGAATCCACACTGATATAATAAAGGAAAGGAAAGTTCTTCCATACAGTAGAAAGCCAAGGAATAAATGTAGATGAACTAATGGAATTTAAATATCACTGTTATCTACCATCGTAATAATAGATTTAGGCATGAATCAACAGTGGATGTCAATAGTATTACATGAAATTTGAGGAATAAGGGGGTAAAGTAGTAGCTTTATAGTGCAGAAACTCTGCCAAAATCAACATAATGAATTGGATCAAAGTTAACCCAGCCAGTAATCAGACTAACTAACTATACCAGCCTCTTGATATGATACTATAAGAACTCAACATTACTTCCATTGTGTTTATGCACGTGCATAACCTAATGACTAACTAATCAAATTAGGGATTTTCTGACAGTGACATAAAATACAGGAAAAAATCCAACTGAGACAAAAGAGATATAACAATTGAATGCAATTTGTGATCTTAGATTTTCTTTTTCAATAAAGGGCATCATCAGAGTAATTGGCAAAATCTTATTAAGATTTATAGATTAGGTAATGGTGTTCTATCATTGTTAATTTCCTGATTTGGATAACTATTCAGTGGTTATTTAAGAAAATATCCTGTTGTAACTTAAACAGTTCAGAAGAAAGAAATACATACACATACATAGAGGGAGAAGCAAAGGTAGTAAGATGTTAACATATGAGTCTGGGTGAAGGGTATCTGGAAGCTCTTTTTGCTAATTTTACTAATCAGAAATTAGGCCAAAACAAAATACTCAACAAAAAAAGAGTACTATGTGCAACAAACACTTAAGAGCAGGAATTTTAATGATTTTATATATTCATAAGAAAATTCTTAATGACAGTAGTTTGAATGGGCCATGGAACTTTTTAATGATTTCTCAATACTATTGACTAATCTAAAGAATGGTTCTGTCAACTTACCTCCAGATAAGAAACTGCAGTACTACATACTTTTTCTTCTTTAATTTCATCCATGGATCTATAAAGGTCTAACATTGTTAGATACATTACTCCAGGTTCAGCAGCTGATCCTAGCATCGTGTGGGTCTTCCCAGCTCCAGTAGCACCATATGCAAGCACTGAGTTTTTATAAAGAGGGATCAAAGTTCTTTATTATGATATACAACATTACTATATCCACTCTGTCTAGGGGATAGTTCCATCTGGATATTCTGAACATAACTTTAAACTCAAGAGGTTCAAAATTAATGTAGAGTCTTATCCTTAAAACCTGGGAATTTTAGCACAAATCCACTCTTCTCCTATATTCTGTATTCTGGTTAACGGTACTGTCCTCCCCTCTGCTCCCTTTCGTCCACAGCAATTGTTCAAGTTTTGATTAATCGGTTACCAGTTTCCTTATCTCGTCTCAATCTTCTTTAATCCATCTATCAGAATTGTGTAGTTTTTTTTTTACGAAAACAAAATCTGAATATGTTAAATCTTAAATTGTTCAACAGTCCTACATGAGAAAGTTTGATTCCTTGCTTTGGAATATTATTAGGCACTCCCTCCAGCCTATTTGTTCCTTGCTGTTGTCTAGGTATGCTAGATTGTGTGAAGTTCTCCGCATGTGCTGTTTCTTTCTTATGCCACTGCCTTTCCACTGAAGAGTTCCTTTACTTAAACTTAAACCTGCTCTAAATATTCAGCATAAATGTCACTTTTCCATGTCTTCTCTGTCACAGGCAGAAACATCTACTCCCTCATTTGATCCCTCAGTATATGCTATATATCCTTCTAACATGTATCACACTATATTTCCAACTGTGAGCTCCACTAAGGCTGAGACTGTGTATCCTTCATAACTAGCAAATCACCTGGCACAAAGCAGATATTCACTACAAGTTTGCTGAATAATAAATTCCAATAGAAGTCATTTATAAAATTCCCTTATGAAATTTGTGTTTTAGGCAAATTAGTTTCCATGATTCTCTCCAGTATAACATAAAAGTGCTATGTTCTTCAAACACAAAACAAAACAAAAAGCTACTCTGAATTACTTATGGCAAATACCTGACATAATATAAAACCATTAAGTCCTCATATTATTACAGGTAAAAATATTTTTATAAGTTAAATCTCTGTTAAACCAAATATTAACAAACTACTAAAATACTTTTCAGTGGAATCAATTAAACTGACATATTTCATTCTTTTTATTTTATATAAGCTAGTAGTACAACAAGAAGTCTTAAGACAGCTGGATAGTAATACAAAATAAAGCCAAGAGGGAAACAAAGATTCAGTATTGGTTTGGTGGAGATTTTTTCATTTGGAGTCAAGAAAAATGTAAATTTCTGGAAATAGTATGGAGTTTCATGAATGAGGAAAAGAATACAAACTTAAAAATGAGAATCATAGCAGTTCTAATCAATAAACCACATTCTATTCTTATTTGACCAAGAGGGTAAGTCTTCTGTAATAAAACTGAATGAGTCAGTGAAAGACAGTGAAACACATTACAGTTTTAGGGTTATCTTAAAGAAAATGTTGTAAATGGTAGTAATTACAAAAATAAGATATAAATAATGGTATTAAGTGCCTTGTAAGTATTGAATTAACTGGCCTTTGGATCTTTTTCTAGGAAATCAACATGGCCATTTTGAAAGGCAAATTACTATAGATCTATCCAGAGCACTAGAGATGCTTTCTGGGCTGAAGATATACTAAAATAACATATGATACTCAATTAACATGGGCTTTTAGCTTTTTTTTCAAGGTACTATAAAGAAAAATCATTCTGTAAAGAAACTTTCAGTGTTCAGAAATGTCCAACTTTTCCCCAGGGACAGATAGCTATAAAGGTAAGCCAGGGAATATTAGTGAACACAAATTGTAAGAAATCTGGCATCCATTGAAAGACCCATGTAGTTTAATAACATAGGAAAATTGAAAAGATGACTGTCTACAGGGACCACAACAAGACTTTGGAAGAGAAAGTTTCACAAATTATGTTATATATGAGGCCTAATTTTCAAAGAAAGTCTATATTTACAGTGAAATTCTATTTAACGTTACAATTTTTAGCAAATAAGCACCTTAAAATTGGTTATGTTTAGAATGGGCAAAGTAGATGTCCATTCTAATGTAAAACTGAAATCAGATGGAAAAATTAAACTCCGACTGAAACAATTACCTGTGCAATTATATCCATTCAAAAAACTACGAAGAATTGGCTTAGTAGTATGTTCAAAAACTTCCAATTGAGTTGAAGTTTCATCAAAAACTGCATCAAATACAAACTTGAGATCCTTATTTTGTCTTTTTGTAATATCTCGATTTGCAGTTTTCTTTCCGTGGAAAAAACTAATTTCTTCTTGTTTGGGGTCAAAAACTAAGATATGCTTATCTACAACATGGACCACTTTATGGAATCCAGCTGCCTTTTCTTTTGTGTTTTCCGGACGCACACGAACAACTACTTTCATATGGTGACACAGGTCTTCCTCAGTGACAGACATTGTTGATTATCTTGCTTCCCCTATTTGTATGAATGCCTGAATATTTCTCTGCAACTAAAAAGGAAAGGAAAGTATTAATATAAGTTCTATTGTATATAATATGACTGGCATATAGTGTTCATTTTAAAAAAGGTACTAATTCTATTCCACTCCTATTAATTCTGTTCCACTTACCTGGAAATAAATAAATAAATAGATATATTTCAAAGATTTTTATTTATTTATTTGACAGAGAGAGAGAGAGAGAGAGAGAGAACACACAAATAGGGGGAGTGGGAGAGGGAGAAGCAGGGCTTCCCACCAAGCAGGGAGCCTGACGCAGGACTCGATCCTAGGACCCTGGGATCATGACCTGAGCCAAAGGCAGACGCTTAATGACTGAGACACCCAGACGCCCCGGAAATATATTTAAATGTATACACATAGACACACATAATTCACTCCTTGGTTCAAAACCTTCCATGGTTATTTTATTCAGAGAACAAGCTGAAGTTTTCTAAATGGTCTCCATTTTCACCTCATGGTTTATGATCTTTGCCTTGCTCCCTCCATTCCAACTAACCCAAGTACTCTAATGGAGTCTTTCTACCAACCTCTCTCTATTGCAACATGCTTCCTTCAATACCTGCATGACTCTTACTACTTTCAAGTCCTTGCTCAAATGTTGCCCTCCCGACTACTCTTATTAAAACTGCCAATCTAATTCCTAATTATCCTGATACTGCACTATTGTTTACCAAAGCACCATCTTCAAATAATATATACTTCTTACTTATTGTGTTCTCTCCAGTTAAACTATATACTCTTTAAGGACATGAATATTTTTTAAAATCTGTTTTGCTTATTGATGTGTTCCCAGAGCCTAAAACAGTGCCCGGCACAAGGTAGACTGTATAAATATTTGATGAATAAATAAATTAGAAAATCTAAAAGGTTTAAAATTTTTTTTCTTAGTTAAAACTTTTAGATTCTCAATTAATTTCTGGATAGTTGAGGTTTCCAAACTATTGATCTTTGTTAGTTTATCTTTACTTTCTATATTTATGTGAGGAAATCTGAGAGATCATAATTTTTAAACCTAGTATCATTGATGTACCCTAGACTTACATCATTACAGAGCAGATTAGGATATCTGAATACACCATGGTGTATATGCCATCTTCATCAACTTCATACCTGGGCTAACTAACTGATGCATCCTTGGAACCATTTTTAACACTTTGGGTTTGTGATACATGTAGAGATGAGCCTAGGTGTATCAATTTCCACTGCCAAGAGGCTTGCAGTCAAGATCACTTTCACTGAAAACAGTTCATGAGCCAAGGTTCTCTCTTTATTACCTTGAGGATTCTGAGAGATCTTTTGCTGTCCATTACCATAAGCCAAACTAATATAATACTGAAGCTCTCACAAAAATGAAAGCTAGGTTTTTGGGTAGCCTTGCTGTGACTATATAGTTTACTTATGGTGTTTGAATCGAAGTAGAAGCCCAGGGTCTGACTTCTGACTTATACTTTAGGTGAAGAGATCTACCAGGGTCTTGTGTTTGTGTGTGATTTTTTTGTTTTGTTTTGTTTTGTGATATAATCTGATCATTCTCATTGCTGTGTAGATAACATACTGTAAGGAATGGAGACTAATTAGAACACTGAAGTAGTACAGATAGGAGATAATATTTTCAACTCAGACCACGGTGGTAGTCAGATTCTGGAAATATTCTGAAGGTAAAGATAATAGATTCTCCTGATAGATATGGACTATGAGAGAAAGACAGGATTCAAGAACAACTCCAAAGTTCTTGGTCTGAGTGTTGGAAAATCTAGACTTTTTAAATTTGAGAATTTTAATAGACATCCAGGTGGAAATGTCAAGGCAGTTGGAACCCAAGTTAAAAAAGTAAAGTCAGTCCTCAGAGTCTTAATGCTTCAAATGGCATTAAGATTTTGGGGAATCTTTAAATCAAGGAGAATAGGTTGATCAATTATGTTAAATACTGCTAACAGGTAAAGACTAAGAAGTAACCATGGGATTTAGTAACAAAGAAGTCAATGAGAAGAACAGTTTTGGGGGAATGGTGGGACAAAAATCTGAATGAGAGAAGACTCAGTGAATACAGGAAATACTATTGCAAAAGTAAGCAAAGGAATGGTATGGTGGAGGTGGAAGAAAGGTTAAAAAAAGCCATTTTGTTTTTTTAAATGGGATAAATAACAACAATAATGAAGCTAAAATATGTCATAAAACCATATACTTTTGGAAAGAATTCAAATAAAGCCACAGTAATCTAAAAGCAGGAGACACTGGACATGGCACTCCCTTTTTAGACTCTGTTCTCCAAAAATAGAAAACTGAAGAAGGAAAGATGGTTACTTGGACTCTAACAGTCAAGTCCCAGATGAATTACTACTCTGCTCTTCTTCATTCTTGAGCTTCTATGTTCCACAAAGCACCTCACTTCTATGACCTTGGACGACTTCCTTAACCTCACTGAATATCAGTTTCCTATTTGTATAAAAGAAACCTCAAAGCACTGTGAAGGCTAAAAGCGGTAACAAGTATTAAGTGTATCAAGGCATTCAATAAATGTCAGTTCTCTTCCCCATCTACCTCCATTCCTATTTCTTCTTGCCAAAGATGCTGATTCATCTTTTTAGTGTTTCCCAATGGGCTCATGATGGCACTTTAGGTAGGATAATTCTTCCTTGTTTGGAACTGTTACATTTATTAGAAGATGTTTAGCATTTATGACCTCTATTATAGGTTGGTAGCATCCCATATTCCTTGTTATACCAAAAACTGATCTCCATACACATTTCTAAAAGCTCTTAGGAATATTGAGCGATGCTTTGACCTTAAATGATACACTTTTCACCCCCCAATGATAGATAAAATACACACAAATGAAATAGTTAAACAAGTATAAGAGGACTTCAGGTGATTATTTTGAAATAGACCTTAGAATCTAAAGATTAGATGGGATGTCTTGTTAATTAAGTAATCAATTCAATATGTGAACTATTAGATGTTGGAGCCAGCTACCTTAGGTTAAAATCCCAGTTCTACTACTTACTGGCTGTGTTAGCAAGTTACTTAACCTCCCTTTGGCTCACTTTTGTCATCTGCAAAGTGGGACTAATAATACCTACCTCACAGAGCTGTGGTGGGAACTTAGAACGATGCCTGGCACACAATATGCATTTAGTGTTTGCCACGATTATTATTATTATTATTATTATTATTATTATATACAGTGCAGTAAGGCAAAGAGGTATTAATAAATAATGACACAATTATGTAAAGGTGTAACTGTGACAGGAACTGGTAAGGTAAAGGCTAATAGTCCTACATAAGACTATCATGGTGGAGAACTTAGAGGAAATGACAGGAGTGGAGAGCAGAAGGATGGTTAGTTATTAACTACGATAAAAAAGAATTTCAGGGTGGGAAATTAGCTATATATCTAATAAATATTTATTGAGCACCTTCTATGAAGTAAGCACTTTTCTGGATCCCAGCATAGAGGGCAAGAGTATACACGGGGGCTCCTATTTTAGATGGGGCAGTTGAAAAAAGCTTGTCTAGTTGAGTGACTTTCTACAGAAACTGAAAAACTCTCTACAACAAGAGTATTTTAGGCAGCAAGTCCAAAGGCCTGTGGTAAGAAACAGCTTGAACAGAGAACATAACAGGCTGCACGGTCAATTTGTTTAAACCTCATTTCTTTAGCTGTTTAGTTTTAGCTAATTGCAATTTTATCTACAGCATCTAAAGAGATGCTCAATTTACCTCAGTCCTCTTTAAACATTTTTCTTTTTTAAGTAATGTCTACACTCAATGTAGGGCTTGAACTCACAACCCTGAGATCAAGAATTGCAACCTCCACTCACAGAGTCATCCAGGTGTCCCAAGCTTTGCTGCATCCCAATGCAGCTGGACAGAATAAAAGGGAAGGGAGAGATTGCATTAAGAAGATGTAATTAGATAAGAGTGGGGCCAGATTTGGAAGATCATGAATACAAGGCCATCAAGTTTAGGTTTTATTTTGAAGTTTATTGGGAATTGCTGAAGGTATTTTAGAAGGCAATAGGTCTCACTCAAGGAATACTTCAAGGAGAAATACTGACAATGATCTAAAGGAATTTAAGAAGTATAATCTCAAATACAACTTTGTTTTACAACTTGCTACAGATTTTAAGAAAGACATCCTTCTTAATTTTTAAAGTACCACACATATCTGGACTTTTTCAAAACAAATGACTGAAAATAATTTTCTTAACAAAAATAAATAAGGTCAACAGGATCACTAAATTGTGAAAAATTAGTCTATCTTCAAACATACTAATGTCTTTAGGGATTAATGAAGTTTTCCCTACATCAATACATGATGCCAGTTTACTTTCCCAATATGGCCAAGTGAAAGTGATGGACATCTAGCTGATGCTGAATAAGGCACACAGGAGGTAAATTCCTTTTTTTTTTTTTTTTAAGATTTTATTTATTTATTTGACAGAGAGACAGTGAGAGAGGAAACACAAGCAGGAATTGGGGGGGGCAGCTAGAGGGAGAAGCATGCTCCCCATCTGAGCAGGGAATCTGACCGGGGCTCAATCCCAATATGCTGAGATCATGACCTGAGCTGAAGACAGACGCCAAATGACTGAGCCACCCACGTGCCCCAGAAAATAAATTCTTTGACCCTGTTCACTAAGAAGGAGCAAAAAAAAAAAAAAAAAAAAAGCCTAAATATCGTTACCTGTGTATTAATGTGTTGATTCAAAAATTCCTTTCAGGAGCACCTGGTTGTCTTGGTGGGTAGAGCATATGACTTTTGATCTCAGGGTTGTAACTTTGAGCACCATGATGGGTGTAGAGATTAGTTAAAAAAAAAAATTCTGGGGGTGCCTGGGTAGCTCAGTCATTTGGCGTCTGTCTTCAGCTCAGGTCATGATCCCAGGGTTCTGGGATCAAGCCCCACATCTCGCTCCCTGATCAGCGGGAAGTCTGCTTCACCCTCTCCCACTCCCCCTGCTTGTGTTCTCTCTTTTTGCTGTGTCTTTTTCTCTGTCAAATAAATTACTAAAATCTTTAAAAAAAATTCTGTTCGGATGACTGTTCAGAAGATAGTATCACAGCCTCTGACCAATTTTGTCATATCTATTCCTAATTGTATTTCTTTAATAGTAAGCTGGTAGGATTTCGTTGGTGGGACTAAAATATTAAAGATGGAACACTTTCTACACCATTGTTCATTATAATAGAAAGATATTTGTCTAGTCTATAGAGAAAGTAAAACATAAAAGAGAATAATGAAGGAGCTATTGAAGGGGCTTGAGTTGCTAATCTATAAAGTGATAGGATTGGACTCTGTTATCTAAGGTCTGTTTCTAGCTCTAATATTTTATGATTATTACATGTGATTGGAAAAGGGTATAAGAAAGTGACAAGAAATAACAGCTAATGGAGCTATATGTTTTTACTGTTACATCCTTAATCTCTCATAGTGAGTCTGGTAAATAGAAAATTCTCAAATACTTGATTAATAGATAAATTAATAAATTATAAAAAGCAGACACAGAATCCAAGAAAGCAATTCACCCATTTAGAGTAGGGGCAAACATACAATATACTTTTCTGAAAGAATCAACGTATCTTAGTAGAGTACAACGACTGGCAATAATTGGCAGTCACAATGAGGATGCTGAGGCATCAAAAAAATGCTAAATAATGTGCCTGGCTTCTGGTTTACAAAATTAGGAGAATAGAAGATCTTGTTTTATAATAATCACTGAGGGTGGTTAAAAAACCTTGTCACTTAGTAAGGGTAATATTTAATTTTCTGGGATATTCACTTACACAGAAAAGCTCATTCCTCTGCTATATTTAATGAAGAAGTGTTAAAACCTAATTCTCTTTAATAATGGCAAGATAATAT
Organism: Mellivora capensis; assembly: GCA_004024625.1. Lineage (NCBI taxonomy): Eukaryota > Metazoa > Chordata > Mammalia > Carnivora > Mustelidae > Mellivora > Mellivora capensis. The sequence continues at coordinate 50,963 of PISX010009703.1, read as the reverse complement.
AAACCAGGTTGAAGAGACAAATTCTAAACTTATAATATAAGCAGCTACTGTTCACCCAAGATAAAATAAGTCAATTAAGTTAAAGATTCACTCCCAATTATAAGCAAGTACAATAATAAATTTTATTTAATTCATTGATTGCATGTACTGATGCCTTCTTCTAGAGCAATCAGATCATGTTACGTATCTCATGTAATTCCCCAGCTCCAAACTCTTCAATGAGTTCCCAGCATAAGAATAAAATGCAAACTCCGTAGATGTCCAATAGGTTCTAAAACTGGCCCCATTGACCTCTCCGATGTCTCCTTCAAATGGTATCCTCCCTCATGATTACTCTGCTTTAGTCACACTGTCCTTCTTAGTGCTCCTAAAACATTCCGTCTTGTTCTAACCTCATGGCCTTGCACTTTCTCTTCTTTGAAGAGACTACCTTGAAGACACTACCTTCAGATATTTGCAAATCTTAATCTCCGTTCATTAGTCATGTCCCTGTTCAAATATCACTTCACACAGGATTTCCCCAAAGATTCCATTCAACATAGTGTCACCCTGCTCTTTCCTCTTCCATCCTTTACCAGCTTTATTTTTCTTCTTAGCATCTAAACTAACTGGAAAATATGTATCACTTGGTTACATATTTATTGTTTGTTTCCCCTTCAGAATATAAACACTATGAGAATATGGTTGGAGAAATGGACTACATTTGTACCCCAGAACCTTGAACAGGGCTTGTTCAATATTTAGGACTCAGTACATAATTGTTCAATAAATGAATGAATGAACTAATGCAGATTTTCAAGATAAATGTGCAAAATAAGTGCCAAATAGAAGACTTGGCATACAATCCTTTTAATTTTTAAAAGACATACATATTTGTATATGTATGGGCTCTTTTAGGAAAAGAACACAGGAAACTGATAGAATCAGTTGTTCCGTGGTAGGGAAATATGGAAGTATGGGTGACAGGCAGGCTTATTTTCTACTGTATATCTTTTTGTATCTTTTGGATTTTAAACAAGACTAATTATTTTCACTTCAAAAACAAAACAACAAAAACTATTAAAATTTACTGTAAGCAAAATCTTTCATTTAATAATGTATTTATGGAATACTTTCTATTGCATGCTTAGTATAGAAATAGAAATTGCTAAGCAATTTACATACTTATTTAATCTCCATAACAATCCTATGATACAGGTATTTATAATCATTTCTATTTAACAGAGGAATAACTGTAATATAGATTAAATTAATTGGCTAAAGTCATACTATTGGAAGCATAAGACATGGGATTTGAACTTAGACTAACTGGATGTAAATCTGAAGTATTTAAATGAGTACTTTTTCAGTTGTAAATATTAGTCTCCAGAAATTTTCTCACAGAAGTTAAAAATACATATTTGCCTATTTTTGATAGAAACCTCAGGGCCCAGTAGAGGAGCTCTTGAATGAATGTTGAAATAAAACTGAAAGTATGATTTCTCTCTGCTTGTGGGATGTCAAACAGTTTTCTATTCTCAGCATATACACTATTGAGAAGTCTTAAATTAGGTCAATAAGGTGATAACTACTACTAATGAACAACGATGATTACCGTTTGAGCACACTCTGTATGCCAAACATTATGGTAAACATTTAGCATTCATCATCTCATTCAATCCTTAAAACAACCATATAAGGCATATTTTATAACAGTCTCCACTTTACAAAAATACAAACTTAATTAAGGATAAATAATTTTTCCAAGATGACATAGCTAGTAAGTGAGGAGCCAGAATGTAGACTCAGGTCTAAATCTAAAGCCCAACAACAATGGTCTACTGGAATAAGAACAGAATATTTTCAAACAAAGGAAGAGAAATGCTGCACAAATTATTTTGAATGTGGAGTTATACAGTTCTAAGTTATTTCTTAAATTCAAACTTAAATCTGAATTAGATTGAGGTTCAACAAACACTTTTTAGGAACAGGAAGCATCCTCCACACACTATCATTTATAGTCTCTATACAACTTAACACCTCTCTTTGGAATTAACTTCAGTGTTAGAGCCAGTCCTTTTACTACATTAAAAACATCAGGGAAGAAAGAAATTTCAAATGGAGTGAAGAGTGGCACTAACATCTGGGCTATTTTTTCCTCCTAGATTTCACAGAGTTGACAGCATAAAAGTGATTTTGTTGTGTACCTTAATTGATTCAGGGTATCAATACACTTTGACAAGACCCACTTTTAAAGTGAAAATTTTATGTTCTTCAAATACTTGTTCAGTAACAGAAGAGATTAATTTACTATTGTTAAAGGCAAGATAATCTTTACTGAAACAGACAATTCTTTCAAGGTAATAGAAACTTAGTAACAAGCAGTATCTAGTCTATGGTTCTTATATTCCCTAGTACCAAAGTTCATAAATACTTTCCAAAATCCAAGGCGAGAGCCTGAAGGTAGTGGAATAACAACTACCAACTAAAACCTGTAGAATGCTTAATACATTCTACTCGATAATTAATAGTAAATAACCTCAACTATGTATTATATAACAAAATTATTCAATTCTGTATTCAGAATTCAATAACCTCTATTCGTAAACAGCATTTGGCCTTGATCTCTCTGTAACTGAGTGCCTAAAGAGCTCCTAAAAGAGTCTTGCAGAAACTAAGAGAAGACAGTAGAAGGACTTATTCTCAGTGTTCAAGAGTCCCTTTCATTTGCAGAGCACTTTGCCAAGCAGTATCGCTTGGATACCTCGTTTGAGTCTTGGCAATCCCGCTAGGCAGTGCTGGCAAGTCTTGTCTTGATTCTACATCTGGGGCTCAGAGGAGGTTCCCGACGGATCTTTGCCAGGCTCACAGCAGAACCTTGCAGGACAAAAAGTTTTTAAGTTGGACCAAAACTCCTTTTTGATAGTTAAGCCTTGAGTTACATTTACATCTGTATCTGAAACAAAACACTCTGAATCAGAAGTGCGGAATGAACTTTACACTGTAAGGCGCAGGGCAGTTAAAGTGCTCTGCCAGTCTGGGAAAGGGGCCAGGATGCCTTTTAAAACTTCCGACTTTCTCAGAATTTAAGGCAGGAGATTTCCGTCCTTCCTGATGAGCAGTCAAGGGCTCCTGATGAGGCAGAGCTATGCTCCAGCGGGTTCTCCAGTTCCTTCTTCCTTTCACTTTCTCCCCAGGGATCCTAACTACCGTCACCCCCCACCCCCCACCACTCAACCCTTCCGCGTTTGTCAACAAGCGCATCCCGTCTTCTACTCCTCAGGCGGAGTAGCCTTCCGCTTCCAGCGAGATGGGTCATCAAAAGAAGCGTTACGAAAAGAGAGGTTTCTCCTCGCGTGTTCTCACTCACCTCAGCTCCAGCAAAGATTACCGCCAACACTTCCCTACGATGTCCGCCACTCCACGATTCAAACACAGCCACAAGATTCAAACCCAAGCCAGCTTTTTCAGCTCTTCCTTTCATTGGCTACCGGTTTCGTGACGGCATCACGTCGGACGTTGCCGTGGCGCGCTACTACTTGGCGCCGGGAGTCTCAGCCGCGCAGCTCAGTGGAAGCGGCCTTGTGGCGCGTCACCAAGGCAACGCGCACGGCAGTTTCCGGAGGCGTTGGCCGAGGTGGGCGGAGCTAGACCGCAGCTGCAGGTGGGAGGTAGCCACCTGGGATCTTCAGGCCACCTCCAGACCCGCGGGCACAAGGCCCGGTCCCAGGGTTCAGGGTGTGAGTGAGACGGGAGTGGGCAGGGGTTGGCTTGTGCCGTCTGCTTGCGGGAGAGGTGGAGCCTGTTGGCTGTGGGTTAATGGGTTCTGAATGTTTATGTTTTTATATTTTCCTTTTGCTTTATTGAGTAGTGAGGCGTCCAAGGCGCGGGTCCTATGCTCTGGAAGGTGAGGGACCTGTTCCTTTTAGCCACTTTCACTGGATCAAACTAGGGTCATTTCGCCTCAATTAGCTGAAAGTCCAGGGCTTTTGTTTTGAGACCCCAGTCTTCATTACTCAGGACTCCCAGGCCTACTCCCTTTATTGCTGACTATGAAGCTATTTGGTGTTTGGTTGTTTTTACATTTCTAATGATGGCTTTACAGAATAAATTTATTTAAATTTATTGGCCTAGTTCATTACTGGATGCAGTAGTTTTTGCCCTAGATTGTAGATATTATTTCAAAATGTACACTTTAATAAGAAAAAAATACCAGAAAAAAAGGGAAATACGTTTGCTAAGCCATCTTTATTCGTCAGGATATTTTTAATAGTCTGATCTGAATGTCATTGTTCTTTATATTAACATTATTGTATCCATCAGCAATTACTGATTGTAGACTTTAGGGACATAATAGCACAAGTAAAAATCCCTGCCCTCTTGGACTTTATACTCTTATATGGAGCTTATCACCATAATAAATAGGATGGCACAACGCATTGCAGAGTATTATAAGTGAAAAAATGTATGAAAATCTCCATAATGTCGACATTTATTTCCTCCTGAAGATCAGAAGCACTGTCTATTGTATATGATGCATGTGATATGATTGTTTCTGAACTCTGGATAGAGCATCAATAAAGATACTAACTGCTGGCTATATTACATATATCTTAGTTAATGCGATAGTTATTTGTGTGGTGCTGAGTTTGGTAATAAAATTGAGAAGACTTTTTATTTTATTTCAAATATGCATTTACTCTATAGTACTTTACCATTGGTGTCCCAGGCATTTTGTTAACTTTATATGTGTTACTTCATTTAATTATCAAAGCAGTCCATGAGATGTAGGCACAATTTATTTCACTGAAGAAAAAAACTGAAGTTTTCAGAAAATCCCTAAAGTAAATTATTTATTATTAACTGTACAAACCAGCCAATTCAGAATTAAGGTGTTTGTCTCAGAAATATTTTCTAAATTAAGTGATATTCAGATGCTTTCTTAATCTATTCTGAAAATAGGCATTTTAATCAATTTCTTGTAAAATTGCATTGATTATTGGTGAATAAGAAGTGTTTTAGATGTCATTTTTTTGATACCCACACATTATTGTATGGCTTGCTAACAGGTGTTTCCACACTTAATCTAAGTGCTTATTTTACATTTAACTTTAAGTTCATATGATGAAGACCAGATTCTTAAAGAATTGTATAGGTAAAGCAAAGAAACTTTAATGTTACAATCAATGCCATCAGGGTGCCAACTGGCTTCTGTTTAGTTTGGCAAAAGAGGAGTATAGCAGAAAGTATAAGAGACTTATGTATTTTGGAATGAAATGAAGGAAAAAGAATCAAAATCTTAAAAACATGAAGTGCTAAAGGAGACAAATTCCCACCTTTTGTTCGAAAGTGGAGTATAACTAATGCTGTGTTATAACAGAAGACAGAAATTAACACAAGTTCGTAATAAACCAAATAAAGTGGAAATGATAAAATGGAAAGTTAGATTTAAACTTGCCTCAGACATTAAAGAAAAAAAAAAAAAAGTAAATTTAAACCTGGCAGTAGTAGGTTCTTATTCCTGCCCCCCTCCAGGAACACTGTTTGAAAACCCCAACGCCTGCAACACTCTTTGTTAGCTGAGTCCTGCAAACAGCGGAACGAAAGGCAGACGGTTTTCTGTTGCTGGGGCGGACGCGGGCCCGATCTGTCCGTCCTTGCAAGTTTCCCCCAAGGTTGGGACCTAGACGTGCGGCAAATTCATGTTCTCTGGCACCATAACGGTCGTCGCTGGCCCGAATTAGAAACCAACTGCGAATTCTTCGTGTCTCAGGTGAGGAGAAGGTGGTCGAGTCCCGGGAGCTCTTTTGGAGCCCACCCCATGCCTTTGGGGGAACTTCAGAGGTCGCCGGATTCGCCCTGGACAAAGAAAACACGCCCGGCTCCCGCTTCCTCTCCCGAACACTCATTCGTCCTGAGCTCAGAAGTTTGTAAACAGTTTTCCCTCTTCCGAGTATAATTCTTAGGCAAAAGGGTGCATTCTTCCTTAACTTTAGAACCTCTTTTCACTTTCTATGCCTTCGGCTCCCAGCCTCCATGCTGGGTTTTTGGCCTTAGGAATTAAATTTTCAAATGGTTTTCGCCGGAGGGAAGGCTGAGTGAGTGCAATGACGGTAATTGGTAGCACCGTTGAGCAAGTAGCTTTCAAAGGTATCGCTCACTCACCTTCCTGTTCCCACAATGAAAAGGGCAACCTGGCCAGTTCCCTCAATCCAACAGCTTAAACTGAACCTTGCTGGCAAAGTTAAATGATTTACCTAGGGAATCCACCGAGGTGGCTCTAGCGGTCTGGTTTCCTGACTCTCAGCTTCCTTCCTGTGACCAGAGGAAACTTAAACTATCTTAAATCACCAAGGGTGCTTGGTTCAGAGGTGACTGCTTGGTTCTGAGTTATCTGGTAGGAGACAGGACTACCTAAAGAGATAGAACTCCCTAATTTAGAGCTTGCTTCTTTCCATTCTTAGGGAGGTATTCAGGAAACAGCCTAAGAGGAAAATTATTGAAGTCCTTTCTCCATGTTGACCCATGTTAGTAGCCAGTTAGTGCAAAATAAAATCTTTAGGCATTGTAATGGAACACAGTTGAGTAAATACATAGAAATTGAATGCAAAAGAGGTAAATTAAATGAACCCCCCCCCCCATTTGTCCTACTTGCTTTTTCCTATGTGGTTTTGATTCCCGTATTGGAATTGATTCACTTATTTATATCTGGACATGTAGTGTATATTGCTTAAATATTCCAGATTCCATTAGGACTCTACACTGCATGTCCTCTGTTATGCTGCATTTCCAAATGGAGTAGGACCAAGCAATAGGATATTGGCTCTTTACAGAAAAATAATCTAATTCATGAGATAGTACAAATATATAGTCCATGTAATTAAAGTACCATTCAATTACATGAATACAATAGAGCCAGTGGTCTATGTTTGTCACATAGAGACCAAGATAAGATTTCAGCCTCTGGGGACAGAATGCTGGAGTTACAGTTCTAGGCTTATGGCTTTCTAGATATATCTTTTGGCAAATTACTTCTGTGTTTTCCTCATCTGTAAAATAGAAATAGTAATACTATTTACCTCTAAGAGTTGTGGTAAGGATCGAATGAGTTTAGTAGTATTTAGTAAGTGCCCAGTAAATGTCAATTTTAATTTTGAAAAAGGTTAGAAACACTAGGCTAGAGGGTAGTTGGATTTACTTTGTATAAGCTTTCCGAAAAACAGGAGGCATAATTAATAATTTGGCTAATTTGTCACCAGTGAACATCCAAAATATTACTTCAAACACTTATTTGCAGTCCTTTTTTTCCCCTATATTTTTCCTGTGTCACATTTGCCACATCATTCTGTGGATTATGTTGTAGGTAAAGTTGGCACTTCCTTAAGGTAACATTTTGTGGTATTGTGTTTATATAATACAAATGTATTTCTTTTCTAGTCATTACATGTGATCAACTTTCCAACATTATTTTTCATTTCTATTGCAAAAGGAAGGGAAGGTATATTTAAGTAGGATATTTATGTTTCTTTTTTTGTTGGGGGAGGTATTTATGTTTTTTTTTTTTTAAGATTTTTATTTATTTATTTGACAGAGAGATCACAAGCAGTCAGAGAGACAGGCAGAGAGAGAGGAGGATTTTATTTATTTATTTGACAGAGAGATCACAAGCAGGCAGAGAGGCAGGCAGAGAGAGAGGAGGAGGAAGGCGCCCGGCTGAGCAGAGAGCCCGATGCGGGGCTCGATCCCAGGACCCTGAGATCCTGACCTGAGCCAAAGGCAGAGGCTTAACCCACTGAGCCACCCAGGCGCCCTGGTATTTATGTTTCTTGAAGCATTTTGAGAATGTGGTTTTTGGTACAGTCGGTCAGGCAGGTGAAATTTCCTAAAGTAAGTTTTGATAAAAATATTAATTCTGTAGAATCTAGAGTTTACCCATCCATCCATTTTTTTTTTTTTTTTTTCAGAAAACACTTAGGAATCACCTAGTGCGCATCTGCTTTTGTGGATATAAAGATATGGGTCTTATTCTTAAATAACTAACAATAACCTGTAAGGAAGGAAGAAGAATGTTAACTTGGTATTTACTGTAGTAGTATTAAAAACGTTGCATATAACCTAATTTATCAAAAGCATAGTGTTTCCAAAAGGTTTTCTGTTAATGTATTTCATAAATACTTTTTCCTTTGAATTTGTAAGAGTTGCAGATTGCAGAATCAAAAGGAACACAAGTGAGAAAGCTAAGGGATATTAATTATTTATTTGCTTGTTTTGCAGTGGGCAGGGAACACACAAAGCATGCCAAAGTATGCTCAGTTGAGTGTTTACAAAGTTATAATTGAAATTGGAGCATGCTTCACTGATAGAGGCCATGGTGAAATAATCTCATCAGAGAATATTTATGACAAGTCAGCAGGATTTTCACAAACTGATTTTTACCTTCATTTCTTTTTGGATAAATATGCATATCTTTTTCTAGGGACAATTTTTAAAACAAAGTTAAAATGAAGATGAAGCTTTAACATTATGAGAAAAACAAATAGATGAGTTTAAAATAAAAGACCACCTGAACCTGAAATAGGATAATATTCGTAATCCCTTCAATCATCCAGACAGCTTTTTTTAAACTTAAATTCAATTAATTAACATATAGTGTATTATTAGTTTCAGAGGTAGAGTTCATTGATTCATCAGTTGTATATAACACCCACTGCTCATTACATCACATGCCCTCCTTAGTGACCATCACTGTGTTATCCCATCCCCCAGCCCCTCCAGATAGCTTTTTCAAATAAGTAGTTCTAATGCACTGAATCCATTCTTTAAAGTTAGAAAAGTATATTTAAGACAAATGATGACTTAATAATCAATTTTTGCCTCCCTGGTCATTAAAATGTTAATGGTCTTAGAGATTATAAGGCCATATTAAAAAGTTATATAAAACTATTATGGAGGGCACGCATTGCATGGAGCACTGGGTGTGGTGCAAAAACTATGAATTCTGTTACTCTGAAAAGAAATGAAAAAAAAGTTATATAAAACTATGTATTTTAAAAATCCAATAATCATGATATTTCCAATTTTTTTTCTAGATTTGTTGACCTACAGAATGCTTCGGTACCCATATTTTTGTAGAATCTATAAAGAATTTCTTTCATGCTGGTTGGAATCTGGCATATTTAATTTAGGTGTCTGGCCAAAAGAAATACATGACACAGCACAAAGAAATAATGAATACGAAGCCCAGGGACAAACAGATCAAACTGGAACTCAGGAGAAACACAGATCTCAAGATAGAGATTTCGAAGCTATAGCTAAATTACATATTCCAGTAATGGTGGATGAAGTTGTTCGTTGTTTGGCACCACAAAAAGGCCAGGTGAGTTGATTAGAGTTATTTTTTTAACATTTTAAAAATTGAGATATTCACTTTTCTTAGTACTTGCAATTTTAAAGTGTACAGTTAAGTGGTTTTTAGTATTTTATGAGGTTGTACAATCATCACCACCTAATTCAAGAGCACTTCATCACTCCAGTAGGGAATCCTATATCCATTAGTCTTCACTCTGCATTGACCCCTTTCCCTTGCCCCTGATAACTATTAATCTTTTTTTGTCTGTATGGAGTTGCCTAATATGGACATTTCCTATAAATGGATTCATATTATATGTGGCTTTTTGCATTCACTTTGTATTATTTAGCATGTTTTCAAGATTCATCCAAGTTGTAGCATGTGTCTGTACTTCATTTCTTTTTTTCCCTGAACCATTGTGTTTATGGATATGCCTCATCCTTTTCATCTGATGGCATTTGTGTTTCCGCTTTTTGGCTACTGTGAATAATGCTGTAATGAACATTCATATACACATTTTTGCGTGGACATATGTTTTAACTTCTCTTGGGCATATACCTAGGAGTGAAATTGCTGGGTCATATGGTAACTATGCTTAGCTTTTTGAGGATCTGCCATAATGTTTTCCAGAATTGATTAGTTTTGTCAAATAATAGTTTTAAAAGAACATGACATTGGCTGAGTGGTTTGGGTATGAAAACTGAGTTCTAGCATAGATTTTTAATAATTTTGGTATCTTTTCAGGAATGAGACAAAAGTAAGGATCTGAATTCCTGTTCTTGTTGTTAGACTTTTCAACTACCTTGCTATTTGATTCAGAGTTCTCCAGAGAAACAGAAACAACAGGATATATGTGTGTGTGTATGTGTATATACTTATGTGTGTACACACACACACACACACACCCCCCTATGTGGAGGAGCAGAGATTGAACGTTTGATTTTGAGGAATTGAATCTCAAAGAGAGTTGGTAAATCCAAAATGTGCACAGTAGGCTGGCAGGCTGGAGACCTGGTAAGAATTGAAGTTTGAAGCCAAAAGCAGTCTGCTGGCAGAGCTCCTTCTTGTTCCAAGGAGGTCAATCTTAGTTCTGTTAAGGCTTTTCACTAAGTGGATGGGGCCCACCTGCATTATGGAGGGTAATCTGCTTTAGTCAGTATGTAATTCAAATTTTAATCTCATCTTAAAAAAAAAAAACTTCACAGAAACATCTGCAATAATATTTGATGGAATATCTGGGCACTGGGGCCCAGCAAAGTTGACATATCCAATTAACCATCATAGTTGCCTTATTTATAGTGTTGCTGGTGGGATTATATAAAGTTTTAGATACAGAAATGCTTTAAAGTCTGTAAGGAGATACAGAAATGTTAGGTGATATAATATCCAAAAAGACAAAGCTAGAAACTTTCTGGTAATTAAGCACATTTGCAAAAGGAAAAAAAAATCATTATCATAGTAAATATTCATCAAATGTGTTTTTGTAATTTAATGCTGATACTTAGTGTACTGACTTCAGAAATACACTTTCTTATTTTAGAAGTACTGTTATTACCTCGATTGGTTACTTTCATTCTAAAAGTCACACCTTACTTCTTTTCCAGGATACAGTGGCTTAGGAGTTAAGAGCAAAGATTTTATAATTGGACTGCCTAGGTTTGAATCAGTCATTTAACACACATGCATGTGCATACATACACACATACAGCTTTTAATTTTTTCTTGAGAATTCCTTATGTTGGGTCAGACAGTTTTCATGAACTAAATTCTAAGCTGTATGCATAAAATATGCTGAAACGGCTGGATGTTGCTCATATGAAAGCCATTATGATATGACTTAGGTTGCTTCATAACAAAAATATTCTTTTACCTTATCTGTAGGCAGTATATATATAACAAGGTAACCCCAGTATTCTTAAATTAGGTTATGTGTATAAAACATCTATATGTATAAAACATCTGTGTGTTTTATACACATAAACAGCTCAATGCAGTCATATAGTAGGGACTCTAAAATATACACAAAAATGTAAATAAAATACTAAATTGGATAAAACTTCTTGTTGAATATGACTTAATCAAAATGAAATTCTCTTCATTTTCTGTGAAGATTAATAATGCATGGATAGCACTTAATACCCATACATAAATGTGAGTGTAAAAAAAAAAGTACAAATAAATATATATATGATGTAATTGAGATATATATGAGAGGGGATGTTCAATTAGTAAAAAATTGGAACTAAATTCAGTGGCTCGAATTTGACCTCTGGAACCAGAAACTAAAGCTCATACAAATTTGCTGAATCCTAGTAGCAAAAACTAAATATTATTTTACACTAACCTTGAAGTAGAAAAAGAGCTAAACAAAAACAAACCAACCCTACAAAATGTTATATAAATCAGTATTGGATCTGCCTTGTTCTAAAACCAAGTGGAATAAAATTAGACGATTCTACAACTTGACCTATCCTGAAGTTTCATTTTATTCAAGTTCCTGACAAATGTAATATTGGTTTATTTTGACATTTCCATTGGTCTGATTTGAGTTGGGTTTTCTAGTAACTTTTTATAGAAAGTTTAATTTTATGAATGTCATTTCTGAAAACTTTCATGTGAGGTACATTTAGAGACAGTGTTATTTCTTACCTTTTCTGCTGTCTGGCAGACAGCTTTATTCACTATTCCCTTAATCTTCAAGTAATAAAAACTGGTGACAGTTCTTGGACAGGAAAGGTCTTGATTTCTTCCAGAACCCATTATTTGCTTTTCTTCCTGAGCCTTTTCCCCAAAATTATTTTCCTTTGCAAACTATGAGTCATACACTAACTTGTATCAATCACCCACTTAATTACTGTTTTTCATATCACCTTCAATGGTGAATTTACAAATGAAACTTTTGATCGTAACAAGAATTTTTAAGAAAATATCTATATGTAGTTTTCAGTGAGGCCTTGATCATTTAATAGTTATTTCTTTTTTTATCATTTAAAAGTTGCTTACCAAAAGAAAATAATTTTGGGAATTTCTTCTACATCATAGCTAGTTTACTATATATTAATTCAATTTTACACATACATGTGAAAAATTTACAAATTTGGATTAAAAGAAAATTAAAAAAATTCTTATCTTCCTCTTCTTTGGGTGGTATGGAGGGAATGAAATAAATTATAAACCTTTCTCCTATCCCAGTTTCCTTATTTTATAATCTGGGTGAATATCTTTTTGTAAGAATATTTCTTATTCTAAAAAATTATTTTTGTCCCTGGAGATATTTGTAGGCCACCTTTGTCAATTGCATGACCCTGCCTAGTTGAAGATGGTAGCAGTTTGGAGGATGTAGGAGACTTGGTATTCTTTGCTTAGTACTGGTGCCAGTTTAGTTTGGTGCCTTGGGGTTTCTGTAAGAGTGAGACGTTATGAGGGAGATAATGGACATTCAAGGACTAGGACCAGTAGCTGTGTAATTTTGGGCATGTATCTTATCATGACTGTGCCTCAGATTCTTCATCCGTAGAGTATGGAAATGTGTCCTGCTTCATGGTCACTGTGAGGAGTAGATGAGTTCACGTACATAAATTGCTTAGAATGATATCTTCCAAGTAGTATGAACTCAATAAACATTAACTGTTGTAATATGCATGGATAGGATGGGTCGGACTTGGTTGCTAGATACAGTTAAATTCAGAAGAAAAGTGCCAAGAGACAGCAAAGGTGGAAATGAAAGTTCAGGAAAGGTGAAACCAACATGTCTGGAATTGAGAAAGTCCTGTTTCCTTTGTGCTCTGGAACTCTCCTCATCACCATCCTCAGGTCTTGAGTCAGGTTTCACTTTCTCAGGGAATTTTTTGCAAGCCTCCAGGTCTCCCATTACACATTCATTGAGTCATATACTTTTCTTTCATAGCATTAGTACTTTATAAATATAACTTTTTATGAGATTGTTTGTTCAGTGGACATTCCTCCTAGTGGACTGTCCTCCATGAAGTCATGGACATGTTTTTCTTATTTTCCATATATCTCCAGTGTCTAGCACAAGGCCTACAACACGGTGGGTTTGTAATGATTTTTAAGTGAATGAATAAAAGTCAAAGTTAACTGGAGGACAGATGTGAGACACAAATAAAAGGAATGTCCTTTGGGTACTGAGGTCACTTCTTGGGCTCAGGACTTTTATATGATTCTATCCTCAGTGTGGCAGGCCCGGTCTGATGAAATATTTGGAGAATCCTGGTGAAAGAGCAGATAGAAGGACTGAGAAAATGAGCTGATATCTAAACTGATGCAAAATCAGTTATGATAAATATCAGACTAAGGATGTAAGGTTGGTTTTATACATATTCAGAATAATTATCTTGTCTCTTTTGATACTCTGACTTTTAACGTTAATTTCAGTAATTACTAGAGGGGCACCTGAGTGGCTCAGTGGGTTAAAGCCTCTGCCTTCGGCTCAGGTCATGATCCCGGGGTCCTGGGATGGAGCCCTACATCCGGCTCTCTGCTCAGCGGGAAGCCTGCTTCCTCCTCTCTCTCTGCCTGCCTCTCTGTCTACTTGTGATCTCTCTCTGTCAAATAAATAAAATCTAAAAAAAAAATAATTACTAGATTTGCTGAAGTTATCATGGTCTGACAACTGTGTTGTCTGACAGTCTGACAACTGTGTTGTCACCCAAAAGTAATATAATGTATGTCAACTATACTTCAATTAAAATTGTAGATCAACAACCTGAGTTTATAATGTAAGAAACTAGAGAAAGAAGAACAAGCTAAACCTGAAAATAGCCCAGGGAAAGACAGAAAGACAATAGAGAAAATTAATGAAGGCAAATTGAAGAGATCAACAAAATTGGCAGTCTTAGCTAGATAGACTAATAAAAAGGAGAGATGGCCTAAATTACAAGATTGAAAATGGGGGGCACCTGGGTGGCTCAGTGGGTTAAGTATGCCTTCAGCTCAGGTCATGATCCTAGGGTCCTGGGACGGAGCCTCTTATCAGGCTCCCTGCTCCCCTGCTTCCCCCTCTGCCTGCCACTCCCCCTGCTTGTGCTGTTTCTCTGTCTCTGTCAAGTGAATGAATAAAATCTTAAAAAAAAAAAAAATGGGGACATTACTACCAATTCTGCAGAAATAGAATTATATATGAATACTATGAACAGTTGTATGTCAACAATTTGGATGACCTAGATGAACTAGACAAATTCCTAGCTACACAAAACCTACCAAGACTTAATCATGAAGAAATAAAAAATCTGAATAGACCTGTAACTAGTAAGGAGATTAAATCAGTAATAAAAAAAAAAAAAGTCTACTGACAAAGAAGAACCCTTGACCTCATGCCTTCACTGGTGAATTCTACCAAACATTTAAAGAATAATTAATTTCAATTCTTCTTACCCTAAAAAAATTGAAGAGGCAAGAATGCTTCTTAACTTATTCTATGAGGCCAGAATTACCTTGATACCAGGGGACACTACAAGAAAACTATAGGCCAATATTCCATATAAAACTTGACACAAAAATCCTCAACAAAATACTACCAAACAGAATTCAGTAGCATATTAAAAGGACTGTGTGATAACCAAGTGGGATTTATTCCAGGAATGCAAGGATGGTTCAACATACAAAATTTAATTGATTTAATCTGCAATACCAGCATCTGTAATAACAACAGAATGAAATATATGTATATATATGTGTGTGTGTGTGTGTATATGAAAAAAATGTATATATAAAGAAATACATGATCATCTCAATTGATGCAGAAAAGCATTTGACAAAATTCAGCATCCTTTCATGATAAAACACTCAACAAACAAGGAATAGAAGGAAACTATCTCAACTTAATAAAAGTCTTATATGAAAAACTCACAGAAACATCATACTCAATGATGAAAGACTGAAAGTGTTTCCTCTAGGATCAGGAAGAAGGCAAGGAAGTCTGCTTTCACTCCTTTCTATTCAAGATAGTACTAGAAGTTCTAGCCAGAGTAATTATTCAAGAAAAAGAAAAGTCATCCAAATTAGAAAGAGGATGTAAAATTATCTTTGCTGCAGATGATGTGATCTTATATGTAAAAACCTTACGGATTTCACAAAAAACAAACAAGCAGAAATCCCCCCAAAAGCCAACCTGTTAGAACAAATAAATGAATTCAGTAAAGTAGCAGGATACAAAGTCGATGCTCAAAATTCACCATGCACGAACAACCAACCATCTGAAAAGGAAATTAAAAAAAAAGTTACATTTACAATAGCATCAAAAAGAATAAAGTGCTTAGGAAATTAATTTCACTAAGGAAGTAAAAGACTTGTACAATGAAAACTGTAAAATATTGCTGAAAGAAATTTAAAGATGGCATAAAAAAATGAAACACATGCTGTATTCATGGATTAGAACACCTAATATTATTAATGTTAGTACTACACAAGCAACCTACAAATTCAGTAGCATTCCATATCAAAATCCCGATGATGTTTTTGAAGAAATAGAAAAATCCACCCTAAAATTTATATGGAATCTTAAGGGACCCTAAAGGGTCAAAAAAATTTTTAAAAAGATAAACCTGGAGGACTCATATTTTCTTATTTCAAAATTACTATAAATCTATAGTAATCAAAACCATGGTAGTAGCATACAGTCAGGCATATAAACAAATGGAATAGACCACTATAGCCCAGAAATAGACCTCTACATATATGAGTAAATGATTTTTGACAAGGATACCAAGACCATTCAATAGGGAAAGGACAGTCTTTTCAATGAATGGCATGGGTAAAACTGGATATCCATATGCAAAAGAATGAAGTAAGGCCCTAACCTATCATCATATGCAGAAATTAAATCAAAATGGCCCAAAGACCTAAATATAACACCTAAAACTATAAAACTCTTAGAAGAAAACATAAGACAAAATTTTATGACATTAGATTTGGCTGTGTTCTTGGATATAACACCAAAGGCATAGGTGGCAAAAGAAAAAGGTAAATTGTACTTTATGAAAATTAAAAAAAAATAAATTGCGCATCAAAAGACACTATCCACAGAGTAAAAAGGGAACTCACAGAATGGGAGAAAATATCTGTAAATCATATATCTGATAAGGGTTTAATATTCATAATATATAGAGAACTTCTAAAACTCAACAACAAAAAACAACCCAATTCAAAATGGACTTGAATAGACTTTTCTCTAAAGAAGATATATGAATAAAATATGCTTGATAGTAAAATCAGTATGGTAATGCAAATCAAAACACGGTGTGGTACAACTTCATACCCATTAGGATGGTTACTATAAAAAAACCTAGAATACACGTGTTGGTAAAGACGTAGAGAAAATGGAATCTTGTGTGCTGTTGGTGGGAATGGAAGATGGTAGAGCTGATGTGGAAAACAAAAAGGTGCTTCCTCCCCTTATCATATGATTCAGCAACTCCATTTGTGAGTATATACTAAGAGAATTAAAGGAATGGTCTCTTAGCAGTATTTATACACACCTGTTTATAGCAGCATTATTCACAATATCTAAAATGTGAAATTAACTAAAGTTCCCTGGATGCTAAATAAGCAAAATGTGGCATATATATACAAGGGAGTATTGTTCAGCCTTAAAAAGGGAGAAAATTCGGTTATCTTCCTCAGCATGGATGAGTCTTGAAGACATTTTGCTAAGTGAAATAAGCCAGTCACAAGAAGACTTATATGATTCTGCTTACATGAGGTATTTAGTGTAGTCAAAATTACAGAGACTAAAAGTAGAATGGTGGTGGCCAAGGGCTGGGAGGAGTAGGGGGACAAGGAGTTACTTGGTATAGAGTTTCAGTTTAACAAGATGAAATAAGTTATGTAGATGGATATGGTGATGGTTGCACAACATTATGAATATATTTAATTCCTACTGTTGAAAGGTATACTTAAAAGTGGTTAAAAGGTAAGTTTTTTTCTTAGGTGTATTTTAGCAGAATTTTAAGGCAAGTTATCTTTTTGAAGAAAACATAATTACATTACTTGATGGTTTCTATGAATAGATGATTGTTTTATAATTATATGAAGCGTTCAAGTAAAATGAGTATTGTTGCTTTTATATTTTTCTTTTGCAGATTTTATACTTGCAGATATTTTTCTATGTATACTTGTAAAGTATGTCTTTAATATATATTTAAAAATCCCATTAGTATTAGATTTCATTATTAGCTTTGTGTGTATTATATGTAATATTTTATTACTGATATTTATTTTGTTATCTTTTACTTGGGTTATTAAGCATTTGTAGATTGCTACATTACCTGGTGATGTGATGAACATTTTATATACTGTTGTTAAAGTATTTAAAATCTTAAAGGGAGTTAACAGTATTAAACACAAAATAGACAATTGAGTTCTTATCTTTGATCATATATTAAAAATTTTTATCCAGTATTTTTAATAAAATTTACAGTTTTTGAAAATGCTAATGTGTATTAGTAAATCCCATCTTCTCAGAGTGTCAAGTTTAGAATTACCTCTTAAAGTTTTGGGGTAGAGCGTATGGGAATATGGAACACTTAGGTAAATTTGACATATTTTCTTTAATGGGTATGTTTCCAGTAAATGTTATTTATAACATGTTTGATCATATCTTTGTTATAAAAAATGTGGAGAATTGATGCAGAAAGGGGTTCTCTGGCTACTTTTTAAAATTTTGCTGTATATATATATATATATATATATATATATATATAAACAAATAAAGTTTTTCCTAGCTAAATGAGCTACTCAGTCTTACCTAAAATGTTATTTTCCTTAACAATTACTTTAAAGTTTTTAATAAAAATTCCTCACTTAAAACTAAAAGGAAAGTAACTTGTTTATGCTTATTTTTGCATAATGATATGATAGTATTGAAAATATTTATTTTACATGTATGTATTTTTATAACTGTTTATGTAAATAAATGTGTATAATTATATTTAATTTTCATATTGAAATCTTTAATACGTACGTGTATTTCTTGAATGTATATCTACCCTTCCCAGTAATTTGAACATCCATGAGAATATTCTTGCTTTTGTATCAGTGAATTAGTGCATTTTTATCAGTGAATATAATTTTTGTCATTAGAGTTTAGAAGCAAATTATAAATAGAAGGCATGGAATAAATAAGGCAATAACTTACTTGATTGCTTTGCCTATCCAATGACTTTAAAAAATTGTCTTCTTATAATTTGTTTTTTTTTTATAGTCCAGAAGCTGAATCTTTATTACATTGTTACCACTAAAATATATTTAAATTTTTCTCATTTTAAGTTCAACTTAAAAGGTAATCAAAAAGTACAGTTTTAAAAATTGCTGGTCCAGGGGCTTCTGGGTGGCTGAGTCTGTTAAGCGTCTGTCTTTAGCTCAGGTCGTGATCCCAGGAGCTCTGCTCAGTGGGAAGCCTGCTTCTTCCTCTCCCTCTGCCAATTTGTGCTCTCTCTGTATCAAATAAATAAATAAAATCTTAAAAAAAATAAAAATTACTGGTCCAAATATAACCCCCAAATACTTGTGTTTCTGTGGTTTTAAAAAATAATATTCTTCTAGGTCAAAAGTCAGATATATGTACTGATTTTTGAAATTTATTTAAGAACCATTCTTCTAGTTCAGTAACTTAGAGAACCAGGAAGAAAGCAGCGGTCCATTCTAGAAGGAAAGCTCAAAGAAAACGGAGGAGAAACAAGTGATATTTTTTGGTTCACAAAGCACATTCTCATGAGTCATCCAGGGTGCTGGTTACTTTCTATTTAGGTCAGTCAGCACTACTCCTTAATCAATAGTCTAATCATATCCCAAGAGGTTAGGTCCAGTGGTTCTTTTCTTTCCTATTGTTTTTCTAAGTCCCATATTATTTTTGTTAAAGAGTGATAGGAAGTATACACTGACCTTGTAAGTTCTCTTAACATTTTACTTTCTTTCACTACTTTCTCCTCATATAAAAACTACTGAGCTGTAAGTTGCATACTTAAAATGTTACTTTATAATAAACCAAGTTTCAAAACTTTATGATGACTCATCTTTTTGTAATGTTCTGTGAACTCTCTCTTTCTTCTTTTTTGGGGGTGCTAGTTTTTGTTTCCCTTGGGTGAAACGATTAGCATTTATGAGGAGGTAATGTGCATTTAAAGGCTTTACTTACTTTGATGAATGTTGTTTTAGAAAGTGTTTATGTGTATTTTTTATAGTTATTTTTTTCCCTCTTGTTCTGTGTAAACTTTTTACTTGTTTGTATGAGGTGTTATTATGTCCCGTTTCTTGCCAATTTAAGCATATATTTTATCCTTGTCATATTTATTTGCTCTGAGTGGTATACAGTATTTTTCTGTATTTATCATTAAGTTTCCAGATAAAACCTGACTTTTTGTTTTGGGGTGTGTGTGTGTGTGTGTGTTTGTGTGTGTGTATTCTTTCTGGGGAGCAAAAGAAGTTAACTCTGGATATTGAATATATTCATAAAAATGGAGGGTTTTCCACATGAGGCCAATGTTTGCTGGGGAGAGTATTAATAATAATAACATAAAGTTGTATAAGATTTTATTATTGGCACAGCACTTTCATATATTATTGTCTGTGCTCTTTAGTTCTGATCTCAGTAGCCTTTTATACAAAGTATCCTGTTAAATGTAGAAAGTAGGAAAGAAAATGTTTCCAGTATTTCTGTTTTACTGGAACCATGTAGTAAGAAAGGATATTGGTTGGATTTGGATTTCTAGCTAATGATCATATTATGCAGTGTGCTTTTTACCTCCACAATTAGTGTTAGTTCTTAGGTATCTAGTGGTTAGCCTATAAGACCTTTAGGACCTGTATTAGGTCCCTTAATCAATGAGGTCAGCCAGTTTGGCCTAAGCTGGATATTAGTCTCCCGAGCACACTATGGACTATGTTAGTATCAGTTATTCAGAACATATTATGCTGCTTTTGCCATCACAACACTCTGCACAGGAGTCCTGACCCATCTCATTGGTCAGCTCTCTGGGGTTTTCAGAGATTGTTCCAAGATTGACCTTTCATTCTGGCAAGAAAACTGTATTTTTAATGACAGGAGATGGAGATAATATTGCTCTAAGAAGGGTATAGGATAAATTGACTAGAGCTTATTAAGTGACTGAGGCTTAGAAATGAAGGTAAAGGGAAAAGGGTAGGGTCCAGGGAAGGAAACAGAGGATGATTTGAAGGAACAGTGTTAATACTGAAAAGGGAAACAAACTTCATGAATTTCCAACTTTTTTTACTTCTTTCTCAGACACCTTACTACCATAGGCTTCTTTATGTTTTGATTTTATTCTATGTTTGTAGCAGAAACCATGAAAATTAAATTCAGTCTCCCCACACTTTTTTTTTTTTTTAAGATTTTGTTTATTTGAGAGAGAGAACGAGCACACGCATGAGCGCATGAGTGGTGGTGGGGAGTGTTAGGGAGAGGGAGAAGCAGGCTCCCCGCTGAGCAGGCTGGTTTGGAGGGGGAGCAGATCCCAGGACACCAGGATTATGACCTAAGCTGAAGGCAGATCCTTAACCCATTGAACCACCTGGCACCCTCCCCACCTCTTTTTTAAAATGACCTTCATAATGGGCCTATGAAGACTAACTTTTCCACCGGTGTAGGATATCATCACTAAGGTACTTTTTTTTTTGAACCATACTTGTGAAACCAACATTTTTTAATGGAACATCTTTCTCCACATTCTTACCAACCCCTGTTGTTTTTTTTGTGTTGTTAAGTTTAGCCATTCTGACTGGTGTGAGGTTTGTAGTTTTGACTTGTATTTCCCTGATGATCAGTGATATTGAACTTCTTCATGTGTCTGTTGGCCATCTGTATGTCTTCTTTGGAAAAATGTCTATTCATGTCTTCTGCCCATTTATTAACTGGATTTTTTTGGGGAGGGGGAGAGGTGTGTGAATTTTATACATTCTTTATATATTTTGGATACTAACCCCTTATTTGATATGTCATTTGCAAATACCTTCTCCTATTCCTTAAGTTGTCTTTTAGTTTTGATTATTTTCTTTGCTTTGCAGAAGTCTTTTATTTTGATGAAGTCTCAGTAGTTTCTTTTTGCTTTTTTTCCCCTTGCCTCAGGAAACATAACTAGTAAGAAGTTGCTATGGCCTGTGTTCTTCTCTAGGATTTTAATGGTTACCTGTTTCACATTTAGGTCTTCCATCCATTTTGAATTTATTTTTGTGTATGTTGTAAGAAAGTGGTCCAGTTTCATTCTTCTGCATGTTGCTGTCCAGTTTTTCCAACACCATTCATTGAAGAGACTGTCTTTTTTTCTATTGGCTATTCTTTCTTGCTTTGCCAGAGTTTAATTTATTATATAATTGTGGGTTCATTTTTGGGTTTTCTGTTCTGTTCATTGATCTATGTGTCTTGTTTTGTGCCATGAAGATACAGATGTTTGTAAACATACGTTGAAGCATATGGGAATACTGTATGGGAATAACCACTGTATCTAATCCATCTTTCAAGTATCATCTTCTTTCATTAAAAGTTTCTACACATTGTGTTGAGGTATATGGGAATAGCAATATGCTTAATTCACTAAAACTACACTGTGTATAAACCATCATTCAAGTAACATGTTCTTCCATGATATATATGTGTTTGTAAATGGATGTGTAGAAGCATGTGGGAGTAGACCTATCCTTACCTGAATGACACTACATGTTGTATAATGCATGTTTCAAGTAACAACAACCACCAAATACCTTGACTAACAAAATATCAGATCATTTTAATGAACACAAAACCAATTTCTCTTGCTAAGGATTACTTTAGAACTTAAATACAAAATGAGATTTTTAGAAGTAAGAATAGAGATACCTTTGAGAAAGAAATGCATATTTTTTTTCGTGTTAATGTTATTTTTGTAATATATTAGTAATAGAAACTGCCTAGATTTTTCTAAAGTTATAATTTTTTCCATGAAAAGCCATTAGCTTAGAGACATGATTCATAACATACAAAACAAAAAAAATTATTTCAGGACTTAATCAATTAAGTATTAGAAATTCTTTGAGAACCTTATATCAGGGATCTTTAATCTGTTCTGCCTAAGGTGACTCTGTGCCTTCTGAAAGCTATGGGTGAGAAGCAGTGTTAGTGTCAGATTCTTCAGTTCCTGTAAAACCTCCTACGTGTAGATTGACACCATTGGGGTTTAATTATGTTGAATGTATTATTTCTGAACTTTTTTGCAATTGGTTTCCATCTAAAACTAAAATTTTTTAATTTGTTCGTTTTATTTTCTCTGTGTTCTGTTCTGAATTTTTCATTGCATCTAAGCTATCTAACTTGACACATTGGTTTTATAATTACATATGGAAAAAAAACCCAAAAAGTAATTGTTTTTATAAATGATTAATGAATGACTTTTGCCAGAAATATAGTTTCTGAAGATGTAACCATAAAAATCAGAATGTTCTTGTTTGTAGCTAATCAATAAATATGTATTGACTATCTGCTGGATATGTCTTAGTCCATTTGGGCTGCTATAACAAAACCCAACAGATTGGGTGCTTTATAAACAACATGAATTTATTTCTTGCAGTTCTAGTGGTTGTAAGTCCAGGATCATAGTACCAGCATGGTAGGGCAAAGAATCTCTTCCTGACTCATAGCTGGCACATTGATGTGTCCTCACAGGGAACGGGCTAGCCATCTCTCTGGAGGTTCTTTTATAGGGCACTAATCCCATTTATGAGGCCTCCATCCTCATGATTTAAGCACCTCCCAAAGGAGCCTGCCTCCTAATACCATCATCTTATGGGGTTAGGATTTCAACATAAGAATTTTAGGTAGACACACACATTCAGAGCATGGCAAGGTACATGTTTTTCTTCCATTTGAGGAAAGAAGAATATAATCTGGTACCCACCAAATATAGCTTATAGTTTACTATCGAAGGTAAGGGAGAGTCAGCCTAGATTTCATGATGGGAAACTGTTACTAATATTGTTAACAAGACAAATATTAAATGATAGATCAAAGTTAATCCAGTTTATAGATACTCATTTTGCTGAAATAGAAGCAAACTCTAATTGAGTTAATAATACATAATTATATCTATAAAGTAGGAGATTTTATCATATACAGAGGCAGGTATTCATTTGCATTGTGATATGAAAAGTAGACATTAATTTACATTTTAAATAGTATTCAATACTGCATTTCTCTCTAGTTCATTATGTCAGTTTAGGAGGTTAACCAGTGTTCAACAGGTCTCTGACCCTTTTCACTGTACTTCTGTGATAATGGGAGAATGAGAATTAACTATTTAAATGAGAAAACAGTAAACTATTGCTAACAATTATGTTTGATTTTGTATTAGAGTGATTGCATATTCAGTTACCACTTTGTATACTATAACTGTTTTTGTTCACTCATTCTGTTTTGTGTTGATTTTGGGTAAAAGTCTTCTAAAATCTTATGTTTCTAAAATGTAAACTTACCTTAGAATATATGTATCTAAATTAAACTTTTAATTGACTTAAGGTAGTAGTTTTGAATACCTGTTCTTTTTCTGTTTTGTTTAACAGTAATATTCTTAGCGGCTTAATTTGTCCCTTACCTAAATCCCTCCATGGCTATGTATTTCTAGATTTTTAAAAAAATCTTTTCCAATCATTTCCTTGTATGCAGACTTACAGCAAGGTCTTCTTCACCAACTTACCCCCAAAGAGTTAATCTAAGCAAATTGGGGAGCTTTTGGGTAAAGTAGACAGCACATTTACTGAGTCAAAAAACCTTGGATACTCATTCCCAGATATCCACATGACTGGCTTCCTTACTTCTGGTCTTTATTTAAATGACACCTTTTCAGAGATTCCTTCCCTGGCCACTCTATCTAAAACTTCAAATACCAGTCCCCAGTATTTGATATCTCCTTTCCTTGCCTTTTTTTTTTTTTTTGCCATTTTCCTCAGCATTATCACTAACATGGCATATATTAAATTTTTATCTTGCCTGTCTGTTGCCCCTCTTCCATACCCTCCCTCCACAGGATCTTAGACTATAAGTTCCTGGCTGTTTTTTTATTTTTTTTTTTACAAACTTATCCTCAATCTTGAAGACAATGTCTGGCACATAGAAGAAGATGCCCTATAAATATTGTAGAGATAATAACTAAATGGAGGAATAACAAGAAAGATACTGGTAAGAGAGGGGGCGCCTGGGTGGTTCAGTTGGTTAAGCAGCTGCCTTCGGCTCAGGTCATGATCCCAAGGTCCTGGGATCATGCTCCTTCCTCATCAGGGGAGCCTGCTTCTTCCTCTCCCCCTTCATCAGGCTCATCAGGCTCCTTCCTCAGTGGGGAGTCTGCTTCTTCCTCTCCCCCTGCCTGCTGCTCCACCTGCTTGTGCTCTCTCTCTCTTCTTTTGTCAAATAAATAAAAAATTAAAAAAAAAAATTAAAAAGAAAGATACTGGTAAGAGAGATGTTAAAGAGATAGATGTGGCAAGTGATTGGGTGAAGAGAAGAAAATACAGGGAGAAATGATGAAATGACAGTGAGCTGTAAAGTCTGAGTTTCAGTGTGACAATGAGACCCTTCCCTTGTTCAATAAGCATATATTCATAAATATATAGTTTCTACTAATAGCAGGTACAGAGCTTTTGGTGCTGAGGTACAATGTGGAGCAAAATTAGACATGATCTTAGTTACTAAGAGTTTGTAATTTCATAGAGAAGACAGGCACTTATCAAATAATCATCCAAATGAATGTGAAATTTCCACTGCTATGAAAGAATATTTGGGGGTACGAGCTCATTTAATGGGAGGATTTAAGCAAGTTTCAGGGAGTTTGGGTGAGGCTTGGCTAAGGGGGAAGTAATTATAAGCCAAGAATCTCAAGAATTAAACAGGTAAAGAGGAGAGCAAAAAACACTAAAGAGAGTAGAGGGGAGAATATGTGTGAAGGTTTTATGCTGGGTGGAAGCATGATGACAATGAAGGCTTATAAGGAAGCCACTGAGTAAGTTGAAAATGCCTAGGTAAGGTAGTGAAAGGTGAGGCTAGAGAGGAAGTTGCAGGTGAGGCACAATTAGGTTTACCTTTTTAAGAAATCATTTTGTCTACACTCTTGAGAATGGATTGGTCCAGACCAATTATGAGGCTTTCATCCAGATAAAAAGTTATGAGTGGTGATAGTTGTGGAGTTGGAGAGGAATGGACAGATACGAGAGAGATTTAGGAGATAAAAAACACAGGACATTTGTTAAAATACCATTTTTATGTTAGACACTGTGTTAGGTAATGGGGATACAAAAAAGCAGTGTGTGGTAAATAAGCTCTCTGGAATAAAGCATTCTATAATAGAGATATGTATAGGTTGCTTTGGGATTATAGTAAGGGAAACAATTCTGCCTGGGGTTTCAGAGAAGATGAGGTGGATACACATTTTCTGAAGTAACTTGAGTTTTCTAAGTAGATGAGAGGAAGGGAATTCTAATAGAACTATTTGTACAAAGGCAAAAAAAAAGTATGCAAAAGCAACATTTGCTCAGGGAGGCAAAATTTCAGAACATGATGGAATGTCTAAGGAATGTTAATGATACAGGAACATTATCCTGTGGGAGATCTGGAACCTTGATATTTTCCTCTTTGTCATTGCCCTCAGGTTTAGCATGGAACCTGGATTTGAAACCCATTTGGGGGTAGACTTGGAAAGAGGGACAATTGGGTTTGAAGAGGTGGGGCTTTCATTTGAAATATTCACCAACAGAAATGAAAGACTAGAGGTTGAAATTAGACATGGAGATCGAATGTACCACACAGGTGATATTTAAACTCCCAAGATTAGATATGGTTATCAAAGCAGATAAAAGAAATTCTTGGGTAACACTTACATTGAATGTCAAAGCTGCAAAAGAATTTGGGAGTTAGAAAAAGAAAGGGTTAGAGAAGTTGGTATGTAGGTATGTAAAGCTAAATTGGAATGTGAATGGCTACCTAATCTTATCTAGTTCATCACTTTTGGCTTAGTAGCCCAGGATTTGAAGGAAGAGGTTGTTGTCTGGCACTGTGAATAGTTCAAGTAAAAGGTAAAAATGATTTGTAACACCTTCAATACCTGGACTGTTTTCTTGTTTATATTTAGGATTAACTCTTCCCTTGCTCTAATTAACAGTTTTTTTCATCCAAATTCCAAAACACCCACTTGCTACAATAGATGCATTATTGTATTTCATCTAGAAACTAAATCTTGTAAAATGACTTTATTTCAAAGCTTTTCATTGATAATTGTTTTATGTTGAATAAACTTTACCACATAGATCCAACTAATCAAGCTAGTACTGTATCACTACTGATCTTGACACATATATTTATAAAAAGGAATTCTAAGGAAATTGCCCGGTTAAGAATTGGCAGTTTGGAACAGGAGGTTACCAATCTCTGGTCCATTATTTGAATTTTGCTGTATTTCTTTCCATGTGTTTATAGCTTCAGTATAGCTAATGTTCAACCTCTTAGCTGGCTTATTACCTTTCAGAGACTGGTGAGGGTTTGGTGTAAATTAAGTAACAGGGAACACCTGCTTAAGTTGTGAATTTTAATTTTGTCTTTTTGGACCCACTTGATGTATTATATATAAAATTCACCTAATGAAGAAGAGCAAGGCTCTTCCTGTGTGTGTTTCCATTGAGTGATCTGTAGGCATTTCCTGTGGTAACTGTTTTAATCAAGGCATAAACTTTGCTTCCATATTTATGTATCAATAGTATTGAATAGATTGGGTTAAAAAAAAAACCCAAAAAGTAAATAAGTAAAAAAATTTAAGAATAGAAAACCAGTTAACTAGAAATAATAATATAATCTCTAAATGAATGTATGTTGCTATTAGGTGCTCTATATACCACACGTTAGTCAATAAGAATATTTAAAATAAGAATATTTATCTCATATGTACATAATGTTCAAACTTGAAAATGGAATTTGTATGATGTGTAAGAGAGGCGTTCAGGGAGTATGATTTTTGTAAATTTATTGTCCGTTGCTGAAAATTAACATGAAATGTGTATGCTTGCTATAAATATTTTCAATATTCTTAAAAATTGGACATGTTATATTTTGTATGATTTTCCATGAGATAATATTACTGCTAGAGGTAGAAACTTAACTTTTTTTTTTTTTTTGCAATGGACATGTTATATGAATCTTTTGTTGTGCTTTTGTTTTCTCATGTTTTATGTAAAAGTTTAAAAAGGAGGAGAAATTATGTATTCACTGTTTTTCTCTTTATGAATTCAGGGATATATGATTTCTTGTTAAAATGTGAGTGGGAAGACTATAAGTCCTTTCAGATTAGTTTTCTGGTCATTCACATTTTATGGGTGATGCTTTATTTAATCATCTTAGGTGATTTGGGAATGTGTTGACTATCAACAGAATTTTTTAGATTATATTTAAAGTAGTACTAATGGTGTTTTAGGAGTGTACAGAAACACTAAATTGACAAAATACATCAATTAGCCTTTGATGGTTTTCCTTTTTGTTATGTTAATATATTCTCCTGACTCAGAAATGAGCACTCTTTTAGATTCAATTCATTTACACAGCAGGTCAGTGGACTTCGGGTCAACATGTCTATGAATAGATATTTGTAGTTATCTTGAACATTTGAAATTGCTTAGATTTCCCCCCAGTTTTCTTTCTTTCCTTAATTCCCTTTCTCTTTCTTTCTTTCTTCCTTTGTTACAGTGGGAGCAGAAGGCAGATGCTTAACTGACTGAGCCACCCAGGCACCCAGATCCGCACCCCCCCTCATTTTATCTTACTGATCTTGTTAGATTGCAGAAGGCACACTCATCTACTTTGATATTTGTTTTTGAACTTTTTTCTTTCTAACATAATGACTAGAGGGGCAATATTTAAGTTCATCAGATTACTTATAGTTCTTTTGTATCCTCTAAAAAAACTTATAAACTCAATCCAGTAAGTATGTATTGAATGTTTCTTTATGTGTCTAGCATTGTGTTTGGGGATCTAGGGGTTACCAGAATTGGGGGTGAATAAACAAAGAGGGGATAATCAATACTCAGAATATGTTATTTTAACTGAAGGCTTATTTTATGTTTGTGGAATACAAGTATTAAGAAGGCACTGAATACAATTTGATCATCTAAATCTAGAGTTGGAGAAAGAGCTCAGGTGACGTAGCTTTGGAATTCATGGCGAAAAGAGGTGGGATTTCTCTCACTTAGGGAGCACACCACTAAGGCAGCCATGTGTTGAGTGGTATGTGTGGGATGAATTTAAAATTCTCCCAGGGTTTATAATTCAACAGGTGAGAATAATCCATATGTAGATGTCCATAATAGTAATACTAGTTGAAAAGATAAGTGTTATAAGAAAGGTATATTATTCATGGGGCACCTAGGTGGCTCAGTGGGTTAAAGCCTCTGCCTTCCGCTCAGGTCATGATCCCAGGATCCTGGGATTGAGCCCCACATCTCTGCTGAGCAGAGAGCTTGCTTCCTCCTCTCTCTCTGCCTGCCTCTCTGCTAACTTGTGATCTCTGTCTGTCAAATAAATAAACAAAATCTTAAAAAAAAATAGAAAGGTATGTTATTCAAATTAGAGGAGGGAGTGATTACATTAAATAGGGTTCTTTAGAAAATGCGTCATGGAGAAGGTAGCATTTGAGAAACACTTGGAAAGATGCTTATGCTTTTGGAGGCTTGAGTAGTTTATTGTTTCATGGAAGTTTACAGAACTCATGAAGTGTAATGGAGATTATCACCTGACTTAGCTTTTATTTTTATTTATTTATTTTTTAAAAGATTTTATTTATTTATTTGACAGACGGAGATCACAGTAGGCAGAGAGGCAGGCAGAGAGAGAGAGGGGAAGCAGGCTCCCTTCTGAGCAGAGAGCCTGATGTGGGGCTTGATCCCAGGACCCTGGGATCATGACCTGAGCTGAAAGCAGAGGCTTAACCCACTGAACCACCCAGGCGCCCCCTGACTTAGCTTTTAGTACATGTATTACTTCAACCTAATAATGTGAACTTGGAAATATCACTTGATTGTCGAAGCCTCAATTCCTAATATGGAGAAGGAAGATTCTGGAATTATATCCTCTTTAAGGGTTTTTATAAACTATAACATTATTTGTAATTATCAGAGTTAACTTTATAAATGGACTGGATTTTTTCTGTTTACCTTTCCAGAACCACTCTATCCCTCTCTACCCTATTTGTGTCCTGGGAGGCTGACCTTTCCCAACTACATCATTTGGCTCCCCTGCCCTTTGGCTTCTGGTTGGGTTACACAAATGGGAGATACCAGTTGGAGATCAGAGGTGAGGGGAAAGTGAGGTCAGGTTACTTATTCCCCTGAGACCCTCCCTTCTGTTGCCTTGAATTGAATGGTATCCTCTCCTAAAAGCTATCTTCCTGTCAGGAGGCCCTCACTATATAACTAACCCTCTTTGATAATCACTGGTAATCCTTATTCCTCTTGACCTTCAGGCTTAGGGATGGTAATGTCTCTTGATGCTAGATCCCCAGGAACTGTGCACTGTCCCTTAAACTCTATGTCTTTGTAAGTAGTCCCTTAATTAAACTATCATTCTCAAATTACCAAGTTTGAGCATGCCACCATTTTTTTTTCCCCTGCCAAAACTGACTGAATACTTTCTATTCTCTTGGAATGACTTTTCTTCAATCTCTGTATCTTAAAGACTTATTACTTATTACTTATAGGAGTTTCGATAAAATGAAAATACTCTGGGAAGAACCACCTGTTGTCTGGCTAATATGTTAATTGTCAGTAGTTATGATTAGATTGTTTGCTACTTGTGTATGTGTGTGTATGTATACTTATGTGTGTCCCTCCTTTGCTTTATATTCAGTGAGAACTCAACATTTTTGTGTTAAGTCATCTTTTTAGCAGAAAATACCATTAGGCTAATTGGATCAAGATGCATGGAGATTTTTCTTATGGCAATGAAGAGTCTTTGAAGAGCATAAGGCAAGGAGAGACCTGGCTAAATTTCCACTTTTTAAAAGCTCCTCAGATGGCTGTATATGTTGGGTGAATTTGTAGGCAAGGAGGCTGATGTTTTATATTAGATAAAAGGTTATAAGTATCCGAACAAGAACAAAAATAATTAGTATGTGAAGGAAGAGTTGAAAAATGAGTGGTTGTGGCTATGGATTGTGTATTAATATCACTCTTTTTTCTTTTTTGTGTGAGTAATCAGATGGAGCATGGTGCTGCTACATGATACGGAGAATAATGAAGGAAGATCAGGTTTGGGGGAAGGACAATGAATTAATTTTTATTTGGGTATTTGAGGTGCCTCAGGGACATCTAGTTTCTCCTATATAGAAGGGAGTTGACTGGATCAGTCTGAAGCAAGGAGGAGAGAAGATTAGAAATAACAATTTAGGGACTCCTGGCTGGCTTAGTCGGTTAAGTGTCTGCCCTCGGCTCCCGTCATGATTCTAGAGTCCTGGGATTGGGTCCCACGTCAGGCTTGGCGGGAAGCCTGCTTCTCTCTCTCCTTCTGCCTGCCACTCTGCCTGCTTGTGCTCTCTCTCTCTGTGTCAAATAAATAAATAAAATCTTAAAAAAAAAAAGAAGTAACAATTTAAGGAGTCATCTGCAAGGCATTATTTAAACCATAAAGGTAATGAGGTCACTCAATAAAACATGAATGATGAAGCAGTGAATAAGTAGTATGGAGAGGGAGAGAGAAAGAGAGCAAGAACTTTGGTTCTTATGTACCCGTGAGAACTGGAGTACTTGTGCTTAATGATTAGGGTAATTGATTTAAAAATGTTGAGTTAGAACATCTGGAGCTTATGAGAAGATCCAGTAACTGAGCATAAGAGGGGGAGGTTACTGGATTTGAGATGGACATGTTCTCAAAGTATCAGAGTTTGTATTTACAATCAGAATGATTGGATGCAGACTGACAAAGGGATATCGTATTGATTATTGACTGCTTAAATATGACAAGTGGCATTGCTAAATATGAATTGATTTTCTGAAATGGAAAGCTGTTCTTGGTAAAGTTGTTCTCAATTTACACAATAGTTACATTCCTAGATAATTCACTGTATATTAAATTCTTGCAAAAAGTACTGTGTGATATGTAAATTAAATTTCAGTTTCTCAGACTTAATTGTCCTTCCCTTTCTTCCACCCCCTTCCTGAGCTATATGTCATATAGAATTTGGGTTCTTTTGCAGCATTGTGCTGTGGATTGCAAGACATACAGCATTTCTGTACTTCATCCATCAAAAGCCACTGGCATCCTCTGATTCTCTGTACAGCCTAAGCACATTTCAAAATGACCCTGTTGGGCACCACTGGGTTAGGGGAAAGAAGGTGCAGAGTAGCATGTGGATTGGATCCAAGGAAAAGGGTTGTGTTTGCACTGTGATCTAGTATGATAGAGGTATGAGGCAGAGAATTACCTGATGACAAAATTTCAAGTAGAATCCTGATAAAAAGTTGAAATGTGCAAAATAGTAAAATATTCTTACCGTCTTAGACTCCTGTCCTCATTAACTCCTTCCTCCAAGAGATCCCCAGCCCATATGTATTTGGCAGCCAAATTATATGTTAACACTTAATGACCTGGAAAGAATTCTTGACTAGATTTGGTGAAGAGTATAATTTCAGCATAATTTATCTTTTAGCTATATTAGCATTTTACTTCCTGCTTCCTTTTTTACTAGCATTTTACTTCCTTACTTCCTTTTTTTAAAGTTTTTTTTTATTATTTAAATTCAATTAGCTGACATATTTACATTATTAGTACTTCCTTTCTGCTAACTTCCAAGCATTCCTTTTCTATATGAAGACAAGTATGAATGCCTTATCTTTCCCATTTACATGTTTATTCTCATTTTTTCTTGACATCAGCAAATGTATTGAATAAAGTTGTAATCACTGAATTTCTATTTGCTTATGGACATATCCAATTGTACTAAAATGCAGTAGAATCATTGCAGTTACATCTTTTGTTCAAACTGATAAACTTTTAATAGTGTCACCTTTGTCCAATTTTAACAGTTTTTGTTATTTTGGAAGAATCCTCTCATTTGCAGCAGTTTACTACTGGGGATCTTAATAAAAACTATTGCTTTTGAAAGATTAAATTCAAGTTGTGGTATTTAGATATTGCACTTATTTTAAATTAGATAGCTTTTGTAATATGGAACAGGAGTTTCCATTTTAAATAAAAATTTAGGATGATAAAAAAAAAAGTGATTAGGGATAAGTGAGGTTTGATGAGGTTTTTATAGCTTCCTTTGTGAAGTAAAACCCTATCCTTAATAGTGAAGATTAGAAGTAATTCCTGAAGTATACATGCTTTGTGAAATTTATTCTTGCTTTCAGTCTGTTTCTTGGGAGAAATGCCCATGCCAAGAAATCATTGTGATTAACATTAATTGTTATGCTTCTTGGGTTTCCCTGCAGATAAGCCAGAGTTGTAAAAAATGGACACTTTTTTTTTATTCTTTCCTATGAAGGTCACAGCAACTGATATGGTCTTAAAACAGAGCACTGATGGTCACCTAGCTGATTGAAATGGCACTATGTAATTATATCACAATTATATGCATGGGTGGCATCTCTTTATTAAGTTACATTTCTTCTTTATTAAAATACATATCATTTTTATGTGAGAAAAATTAGATATTTCATAAAATCCAATTTATTCGTGTCCCTTAACCTTAATACATTAGCTGTGTTTTAAACTGGTAGGAAATAATTTGTTCTTGCTGTCTTTCTCTTTTTATCATGGGCCTTTGTTAAACTTGAAAATGAATCTATTAAATCAATTAAATTATTTTCAGCTGCTTTTAAGTTCATTCTGTGGGGGCTTCCCCCAATGAGATTTTCATAAACTATAATTGAGTTTATATTTACCCTAAAGTGAGATTTTCAGTCATTTGTCCTTTGAAATTCACTTTGGTGTGGCATGTGGTATATTAGATGAGAATTATTTCTTCACCTTTGATACATGGTACAGTGTTTTGTTTGCTTGTTTGATTGCTTGTTTGTTGTTTTTGCCACAAATGACAAGTTCCTGAAAAGTTCTATGAAAATCAAATTTTAGATCCTTCTATTTCCTTACTGTGTATTATAATCTTACCATGTTTTATCTGAATAAAATATTGAATTAATACTGATTCTGGAAATCAGCAAGATTAAAGATTAAAGATTAAAGGGAAGGTGTATTTTTTAACTTTCAATGTTCATTTTCTCAGATTTGGAAGTCTATAGACTTATCAGAATAATGATGCGTAAGGAAATTAATTGCAGCTTACAAAATAAAAAGTTTTAATATGTGGTATTTGCTAAAATATATCATGTCATAAATAACAAAATCCTAACTGGGAGTATTACTTAAGTGTAATCTGATTTAAGAAAAAGATAAAAAATCTTAGGGTATGTTACTTTTTAAGTTTTTCTTTTTGGAATGTTAAAAATTGATTTTAAAAATGTCTCTTAGAGGAGTGGGCCAGGGAAATAGAAGGTATGAGGCAGGTATAGAGTGCTTTAAAGTGTTTGTTTCTGGAACATGGCAGGAAATAGGGCACCTTGTGGTTGGGAGTTATGTCTCGGATTAAGCACTTCAGTCTAGGTCCTGGAGTTTAATATATTGGGGAAGATTAAAAAAAAAATTAGTGACCACACTGTGATATCCAGTTTAGAAGTGGCTTCTGTTGATCTTCATCTCCTGGTACCCATGCTCTTTGTAGTTACTTCCCGCAATGAATTGGGTTGACCAGTGTAACCAGTAAGATATTACAGAAATGATGGTGGTTGACTTCTGAAGATGTCAGAAAAGAAATTATGGCTTCTTCCTTGCTGTCTTAGATTAACTGCTTGCTTAGGGAGGTCAGTTACCATGCCATTAGGATGCTAAAGTAGCCACAGGGTGGAATTAAGGCCTCTTGCTAACACCTAGCACTAGGTAAGTGAACCATTTTGGAAGCAGATCCTCCAGCCTCAAACAAGCCAGATGAATGTAGTACTGGCTGACACTGACTGCAACCTTGTGAAAGACCTCAAGCCAGAATCACCTGGTTAAACTGCTTCTTTATTCCTGACCCATAGAAACTGTGAGATAATAAATATTGTATTAAGCCCCTAAACTGAGGGTAATTCGTTATGCAGCACAGGAATGCAGAAGTAGTACACACAAATAAATCAGAGTTTCAACTGTGATAATTGTCATCAAGGAAAGGTATGCCCTGCTGTGAGAGTAACTAATAGACTTCTGATTTAGTATGGGGGTTTGAGAAGGGCTTGTGAGCTTAGATCTAAAGAACAGGAAAGAGCATTCCTGACAGTGAAGAATATGTGAAATACAGTTGTGGGAGGAAGCAGAATAATTTTGAGAAACCTGAAGACCACCAGTGTAGCTAAGGGTAGACAACAAAGAAGAGATGGAAAGAATGGAAGGTAGAGAGATCGGAAAATGCTAGGCCTGGGACTATATAAGGATTTTGGTCTTTATTTTAAAAAGCAGTGGGAGGGTGCCTGGGTGGCTCAGTTGGTTAAACAACTGCCTTCAGCTCAGGTCATGATCCTGGAGTCCTGGGATCGAGTCCTGCATCGGGCTCCCAGCTCCACGGGGAGTCTGCTTCTACTTCTGACCTTCTCCCCTCTCATGCTCTCTCTCACCGTCTCTCTGGCAAATAAATAAAAAAAAATTTCTTAAACATTTTATTTATTTATTTGACACAGAGAGATCACAAGTAGGCAGAGAGACAGGCAGAGAGAGAGGGGGAGGCAGGCTCCCTGCAGAGCAGAGAGCCCGAGGCAGGGCTCAATCCCAGGACCCTGAGATCATGACCTGAGCCTGAGGCAGAGGCTTAACCCACTGAGCCACCCAGGTGCCCCAATAAATAAAATCTCTTAAAAAAAATAAAATAAGAAGCAGTGGGAATCCATTAAAAAGTTTTTTATCTGGGGTTGTGGGGTAACTAGATTGGATATGGGTTTTGTAAAGAATGTTCGGATTGCCTTGTGGAGAATGAATTAGAAGTGGTAGCCTGGGAATGGGTATGCAGTGGTGGATGAAAAGAGACAGTTGGAAAGCAACTGAATTGACCTCATGAGGTATTGGTAGTTTGGACTAGTGTGGTGGCAGTTTAGATGGAGAGGGGTGGGCAGATCTGAGAGTTTTTGTATTTAAAATAAGCAGAATGTTGTGAGGAGTCAGATACGAGAGATGAAGAGTTAAAAGGAGCTGTTAATGAAGCTGTTCGGCCTTGTCACTGGATGGATAAAGGCTCAATTTTTTTTTTAAGATTTTTTAAATTTTTATTTATTTGACAGAGATCACAAGTAGGCAGAGAGGCAGGCAGGGAGAGGGAGAGAGAGAGAGAGGAAGGGAAGCAGGCTCTCTGCTGAGCAGAGAAGGCTTAATTTTTTAAGAGATCTTGTATTTTGTTTTGGATGTGTTTTTAGATCCTTTTTAAACAGCCAAAATGGATTTTCCAGAGCTAGTTAGTTGCACTGTTTGGAAACTTAGTGGAGAGATATGAACATGAGACAAAAAAAGTTTGTCAGATGCATTTCTTATGAAGTCCTTACCTGTGTGATGTAGTCCTTGAGGAGTGTTGTGGTCAAGAGAAGACAGTCCAGTAAAACAACAGTTACTTCAAAGTAACGCAAAACCTTTATGCATTTCTTAAAACTGTGAATGGGACTCCTGATTCCCAACAGTACTATCTGATACCTTTCCTATTTTTTGTCTTCCTATTTTCTGTCCGTCTGCAGCTGCTTTTCCACCCCTTTTTTCAAAACTCCTGAAGAAGCTCCCCTTCTCCTCCTATCCAGGCCAACTTTTACACTTATTCCTCCTTTATCTTGTTTTTTTTTTTTGTTTTTTTTTGTTTTTTTTTGCTCTGCATTATTTTAATTGATGTAATTTTTTCCTGATTTGACAACATAGGGTCTTCCTTGCTGTAGAGGGTAGGGAAACTAGGAGCAAAAAGTTGGATGTTCTTTTGCTGGCTTAGGACAGGTAAGTCAGGGAACACTTCTGGGAACAATGACACATTAATGATTTTTGTTATATCACCGAGTTTTTAGCATATAAGTAAAAATTGAAGCCATAGGCTTAGATTATTTTGCTTGTCATTGAGTAAATGAGTGTCCTGATCCTTAAGTAGCTCTATTATTTAATGGTTTGAATCAAGAAGGTGAGCCTAGAAGTGTTGACTTCTGACTGGAACCTCTGAGTTAACTCCTGCTTCAGGTCTCAGCTTAGATAATGGTTTCTTTGAAAATGGTTTCTTCTCTGACATTTCATTTCCAGGTTGGGTTCTTCTCCACTGAACCTTATTTTCCTTATTATCACTGTAATTTTTAAATTGCATATAGTCTATATTCTAGCCTTGGGAGAGTGGAGGACAAGTTCACCATTGTATTCTTAGTAAGCACTACCTTACCTTTTATGTAATGAAACTCATTAAGCACTTTTTTTAATTTAAGAGATATTCTCATACGGCTCATTAGGTTTTGTATGTGTATATCAAGCATATTTCCTGCTTCTCTTACTGGTAAAATATATAGGCTTTCTCTTTAACAAACAACATAAAATAGCTATAGTCCAGGTTCTTGCCTTAGATTATGACTTTGGACTCTTTGCCATTTAATATTTGTAAAAAGTTTGGAGGAAATAAAATTTATGAAGGACTGTACTATATTATACTTGCATCATATTTTCACTTTCTTAAAATTGGTTTTACTGAATCATGTTATTCCATAGATTACTTATATCAAGGGATATGAAAGGTAACACAGCTTTGAAATCCATTGTGGTCACTTCCAGGGATGTAGGAGAATGTAGTTTATTGTGATTTCTTTATGAGGACTGATAGGGAATCTTTTTCAGGATGCAGTAAGTGGGAAGACTGATTTTGAACAGCTATGACTTGTGTATGTCTGTACATGTGGGCATTTAATTTTTTGTGGATGTGGCGATTGGGGCATCTGCATGTTTCTTTGCACTGGTTTCTGGGACACTCATGTGGCTGCCTTTATCAAAGGACATAAACATTCTGTGTTCTGTGTTTTGATTAGTAGTCTTACTACTGACTTTAACTATATTTTTTTTATTTCTTCCATCTTTATTACCACTTTAATCCCCTTCCCATCTCCATTTCTTTACTTTCTTACTTTCTGTGCTAACTTATCTCTGTAACTCATCTCAGATTTTCTTTGAATCACAAAGCGTTAAAAATTACATGTAGACATCTACAGCCTAATGGATCTCTTTTGGCTATTTGTTTGGGAACTGACTTGGTATTAACTTTGACTTCTCTCACTAGATCTTCTAGGCTCTCCAGGATATTGAGACTGGCTGTGGCCTGTGGAGCACCTCTGCTCTTAGTCTCTATTTTGTGAATAAAGGGTCTTGTTTGTCTTCCCTGTCGGCAGGAGTCTTTCATTCCTCTTTTCTCTGGTCTTCTACCCATTCTCCCAACCTCAAAGTATTTTAAAAATAGTTGCCTTTGTTATAACTCTATGGTTTAATAAAATGTTTGAGTTACGTAGAGGTAAATTTTAAACTAAAAGCAAGGAAAGCTAGTTACTTGCCTTTTTTAATATTATGTTTTGTGGGGTTTTTTTGAAGAACCATTTAAGGCACTTATTTATATTAATTCCAGAAAGGTCAGTAATCTTGGATCACACTAAGGATAAAGTAAATCTGAAAAAAAATTACAAGAAAGTTCCTGTGGGCTAAATATATTTTGATGATTTTAGGCTTTTGTTAGTATCTAAATTTTATTTCCATTGCTATTTCAAAGAGTTAGGGAGATGGGATGGTTACACATAATGAATAGGTACATTCAATTAAACACTTTAATATTAGTTATTTATATCCTCTAGATAGTTTTAAAAAACCAGCATTTTTTATGTTTATATTTGCAAAACTGATTTTAAAGTAATATATTTTCATTGTTTTGTTAACAAATCAAACTTTTCAAGCTATCTGACTATTAAGCCTTTCTGGAAAGTTGTTTTGTATCCTTCCGGTCATCTAAATTTATCACAGGCCTTTAACTAAGAAGGTTGGTGAACCTTCTTTCCTTTTGATCTTGTATCCTGGCGGGTGCTTGGATATTTCTTCTGTAAGAAAAGTTTTGGTGGATGAGTCAGTGCACTGAGTCATAGGCAGCATGAAGCCTCTAGTGTTCTATACGAACTAATTGGAAACAGTTTCAAAATTAATTAAGGCACAGTTGTCAGCTCAGTGTTACTGATTGACATCCCACCAAAGTATTTTGTCTTTTGGCAACTTGCTTAATTGTTCTTTAGTATTTAGGTTTTTGTTTGGCTTTATGTTTCTTTTTTTTAATCTGTTGACTAGACCTATAGTTACCATGTTGATTTTGTTAAAGCCCTTTTATGAACATTGTGTTATTTGTGTTTAATTTCTCCCTTGCTTGATGCCTTTTTTCCCTTAAAAATTATTCAATACAATTCATTTTCTTTTTGGCTTGCTAATTTATCAGGTCATGAGAAAAATCTTTTATGCTCCACAGAAATTAGTTCATACAGTAATAGTATATTGATTTGTCAAATAAGAGCCCCCTCTCCAACTAAACACTGTGTTTGATTTGGTAAAAACAACTTGAAAGGCTTGCATAGATTTCTTTACATGCATTAATTTGACCTTAATAAATTCATTAAATATGACATATTCTTGAAAGTTTCTTTTTCTTTCTTGTATTTAGATTTGTTTGAAAGTACTTTCATTTGTATGAAGGATTTTGCAAGGGGGACATTGATTAGGTATTCTTCATGTTTACAGAAGATTAAACAAGAATTCAAGACCAGGAGGAAGTTTTAGCTGAAGAGATCAAATATGTTCTGTCGAGATGACAGAATGCTAAGATGAATTAGTAAAGGGGGAGGGGGAAGAAAAGAAAGAGAATTTACTTACCCATAATCAGATGTGGAACTTGAAGCCCGGCAAGTTAATAACTTCTTGAAAGTCCTTCACTGTTTCTGTACAGTAAACACCTGAGGCTATCTATGGAAGTTCTTTAGTGTGCTATCTCATGCCGGATTTGGGGACTATGCCAAAGGAAGATGTACGAAAAGTATTTGTTCTAGTTATTCAGTAGACAATCTATATAACAGTAAATGAATTACACATTTTCTAATCATTCCTCCTAACCACTACTTTTGAAGTTATTTCATTGAAATTGAGAAACTTTTTACAGTTGATGACATGTCAGTTTAGTTGGCAGCATCTTTTCTTCATAATACATAAGATCAATGCTGCATCTTATAATCAGTATGATCTTAAGATTTGTTGGAATACAGTAGATGGTCTTTGTTCTTCTCACTCCTTAGGAATGTTCAAGAACAAAGGCAACCATTTAACCTTTTGGTTTTTCTTTCATTTTTCCCTAAGTCTGTTCTAATGAGATGGTCTTTTAAAAATTCAGTGGTCAACTAAGTTTTAGAAACGCAGCATAATCTATCCTCTTGGAGATTCTCATTGTATACTAGCATGTAAGAATTTTAGCCAAAAGAAAAAAAATAAAAATATTTTAAACTTTTTTTAACTCATCATTGACCGAAGTATCTCCTGCACTCTGCCTCTTTCTTATTTGTTTGTGCTTGAAGAATTTACTACTTTGCATGTAACTTTGGGAAATGCTGGATTACACACTCTCTTGCCTGGGTATCACCAATTAAGAATCTAACATTTCTGAGGGTTAACAGATTTTTCTTTTTCAGATTTCTTACCCAACCTCACTTTATTTTTATTTTTATGGATTGGCCACACCTTGTTACCAATTCCTTGTCCTTTTTATCTTTTTAGCTTCTTGAGTTGTGCCTTAATATGTACTTTTTCCTCTTTGCTAGCAAAATTGTGATATTTGAAGCTTATTAACTGGGTGTTTGAAGTTTCATTAAGGGTTCTAAACATCCAGAGGATTCTTGCTAATGTATATTTTACATTTTCTTGCATTTTATGACATCTAGAGATCAGTAGGTATAGGAGCTTCATTCACATATCTTATGCTGATCTCTTCAAAGGTATGATATCTTTCATCTTCCAAGGACTCACTGAAGAGGAGTAAATCTCCATTCCCTGCTATTTTTCTTGTTTATCTCTTTATATCCTGACCCTGCCTTTCCCTCCACTCCTCTTTCTCCTTTGCTCTGCCCTCCCCCTAATATCTGGACTCAATTTATTTATCAATTCTGTGTTCTATCAGGATTATTTATTTAATCATATAATATTTGGTCACTCTTATTCCCAATTATATACTACATTTCAGTTAGTAATATTGCCTCTGGATCCCTTTCTTACCACTTCAGTACAAAAGAGCCTATCTGTGGCTTTTTATGCATAAGCTACACTAACTTTTTACCAATCTTCTGGTTGGCCAGTCATGGTTTTTCAATCATCTAGCATTCAGATATACTGATTTTATTGCAGTGTTTTCCAGTTTCTTCCTTTCTTACTTGTGGTACTTGTAGCTATGCCTATAGTGATCATTCCTGTCAGCAAGTATTCTTGAGTTTGTGGTGAGTTTCTAAAACTGTAGTGGCCATCATGTGGCTTACATCTTCCCTGTGATCTCAGGGAGGAAAAACCTATTAAGTCATAACTTACTGCATTCATAGCATATAAAGGGGACCCAGAGAAGTATAATACTGCATTAAGATTGTGGGAAATGGGACTAGGTATGTGGACTGGTGCCAGATTGTTTAGCAGTTTTACTGCCAGGCTAGGATCGCTCTTGAGTAAGGGAATAATATGTTTCATTTTTCCTATCCAGTTATGTATTTAGCCAGAAACTTGAATTTTGATTTCAGGAAGCTTGATGCTTCATTACCACCACATCTGTTTGGGTTCAGTCTGTTTTCTGATTTTTTTTTTTTTAGCTTTTTCTACTTTGAAGAACCTATGTCATCGGATTTTCTGATGATTAAATTAGACATTGTTCACAAAGCATTTGACAAACAGTGCTTGGTATATAACAGCGATGACAATAATATGATGACGAAAAGTACTGGAATATGGATGTAGCTGAGGTATGTGGTGAGGGGAGGTTTGGGGGTGGGAGGTGAAACCAGACAATCTATTCTAGTCCAGCAAGCCTAGTTGGGTAGCAGACGTACCACCCCAGGGCCATTCGTGCAGCTTGTATTTTCTAGGTTGGAAGTCAGGCCACTCAGGCCACTCGGATTCTATTCCCAACCCTTGACCCATCACCTTTCCTTCTAGGCCACTATGCCTTTATAGGTAAAATAACTGATTTGAGCTAGGTAATTATTAAAAGGTATTATCCTCAATTTAAAATATATGATATTTTTGGGTTAGACAACTAGTGATTAAGGATGGCTAAGGAGAACAGGAGAGTAGGGCTATCTCTTTTATTTCATTGTGTTGTTTCTGATGGACCACCAAAGCCAAAGGGGTGAATAAATGTTGAGGATTCATCTGCCTCCGGTAGAAAAATTATTTTAACTACAAGAAGGATGTATACCAAAAAAAGCACTACAGCAAGAACCGTGCCTTAAGGTACATTTAAAATGCATTTGTGTTTTCAAATTGAGAATCAATACATAAAATTCTGAGGCAAGAAAACATCCCTGCAATTGGAAATGGCTCATTGAGTCAATTGAAGAATTTAGAGGAATAAATTGGGCAGTATTTGATACTTTTTACATTCCTTACGTACCTGAAGTCAGTTCAGCCTCTTCTAATTTCAAATATACAGAGTTCAGGCCTGTCTTTTGCCAGGATACATCTCTTGGGCAGGCAGTCTTAAACTCCTTGCCAGATTAAGTTTGAAAGGCTTAATCATCTCAGTTGTCTTCTCATGCCTTCCAATCTACTATAGTTTGCTCCTTTGTGTTAGATTGTCAACAAAGTAGTTAGATTGGAAGATTTTTAAGATACCTTCCAATTCAGTAATTATATTGTATCAGTATATACTGATCTTTCTTTAGCTTGGTCCATGTTTCATTCTTAGTGGTTCTTTTGCCTTCTTTTTTTTGTTACTGTCTGTTTCCCTGTTATTATTTCTATGCGGGCCATGGCAATGAGGCAGATTTGTGTGAGAGAGATTATGGGAGCAAAGAATTTGATCAGTATCTTCTCACTAACACCTCTTCCACAAGCAAACACACAAACAGATATCCGTTATTTTGAATATGGAGAAGGAGGAGACAGAGAAAAATAAAAAGAGAAAAGGTAAGGATATTGAGTTGGAAAAGATTCTTTGGGAATATTTGTACTGAATTTGAAGTGGAGATTTTTAAAAATGAAAGATTCTTCCCCTACATGTATATAATATGCCTCCTCGGGGTTGGGGGGGAAACTAAACAAAACCCCTGACATTTATATAACTTCAGTCTAAAGGATGGAATATGTTGCTATCACTTCTAGTGATCAGCAGTTTAGGAATCCTGCCCATGAGGGTTCGAATGTTAAAAACAGCAGAGAATAATTCCTGTCTATTCAAGAGAGTTGAGGCATTAGCCTTACTTTCTTATAAAGCTTTATTTACCAAAGGTATTCTCAGAAGGTAACGATAAACCTGAAACTGTTCGAACCTGTGCTGAAATACTCCCACACATGTTGTTGGAATAGATTTAAGCACTCTTTGTAAACCCATGCCAGAAAGTTCTTACCATTTGAAGTTTTTGCCCTCCGTTGGATTAGGAGGAGGAATTTCCCATCTGTTCAGACAGAGAAGAACAGTGATCAAAAAGTAGATAATAAAAAAGATTTCCCTGTTCGAGATGTGCTTTTTGAGGATAAAAGCTTTTCATTGGAAGGAATTGTTTCCGCATGGCAAATATTTGGACCTGATGTTCAAAACAAGTATTTAATTAAAATACAAACTTATAGCTTTCAATATTATACTCTGTAATTTACTTGTTTTGGTTGGTAGTTGAATTCAAAACCCATTCTTTTGCTTAATATCTCATCTCCCCACTTCAGAACACATCACCACCTTCTCATTCTTCATTGGTCATTTACCTTCAATACATCTTCCACTCAGCTGTTCAGTGGATCTAATGTTGTATCTGATCATATCACTTTTTAGTTTAATGGTCTGTAGATCCCTGGCAAATGTACAAGTTCCTTTACCACTAGGCCCGTTCTACCTCTTCAGACTCCTGTTCTGCCACATGCTCTTGTGATATTCTTTTATGTTACTCCACACATACTTACTATCCCTTCTTTCTCCCATGATGGCATTTATTACACTGTTTATTTCACTATTCTTTTTTTCAGGGTAGCGTTTATTACATTCTTCATAATTGTTTTCTTACCGGTTTCCTCTTTTTTTTTTTAAAGATTTTATTTATTTATTTGACAGAGCTCACAAGTAGGCAGAGAAGCAGGCAGAGAGAGAGGAGGAAGCAGGCTCCCCGCTGAGTAGACAGCCCAATGTGGGGCTCGATCCCAGGAACCTGGGATCATGACCTGAGCCTTAGGCAGAGGCTTTAACCCACTGAGCCACCCAGGTGTCCCTGGTTTCCTCTTTAAAACTAGGTCATACTCTATTTTCCCAACATGAGCCCATTTATCCCTCCTTCTGCACCTTTTAATTTCAGTTTGCCTTTGCTCCACGAAGTTTAGAATCGCATGTGAATTTATGGCTATTCTTTAAGACCCTTATTTCCTAAGTTTTCCCCTGAAAAGGAATCTTTAATATCTATTTTTTACCCCTGCTATTATTGGTCCCACCTTCTTCCTTCAGATTTCAATAATCAAGTATAACTATTTGCCTCTGAGATAGAGAGGGTTAGCCCCTGGCATGAGTGTCTGGTTTATTCATACTATATATAACATTGGTTAGTCTATATATATTACTGCTTTTATTTCCTGAGACTTTTAGATTTTCCTTCTAAATCCCCCTGGCCACACCTGTTACTTGATGAATATTCTAGATAAGTGGATTTGGGTTTAGATAAGTGAAATGAGTGCCCTAATATCACAGAGCACAAAAGTGATAATTTTATATGGCCTCAAAGTGTGTGTGTGTGTGGGGTGGTGGTGGTGGTGGTGGTGGTGGTTTTCTGCATCACACTACTGGTTCCCTTCAGGTTTATGAGCATTATGCCTAAGCTGATCTCCAAAAATGTCTTGTAACCTCCACTCTCTTCATTTTTCATTTCCAAATGGATAACAGAGAAAGAAGTGGGACTCAGGATACATAATTTTTCTTTCCAGTTGATTTTTA
Source organism: Mellivora capensis (assembly GCA_004024625.1). Lineage (NCBI taxonomy): Eukaryota > Metazoa > Chordata > Mammalia > Carnivora > Mustelidae > Mellivora > Mellivora capensis. The sequence continues at coordinate 6,404 of PISX010009703.1, read as the reverse complement.
ATGAGGTTTGTTTATATATTTAGTGGTAGCCAAATGGTGGTCCCATCACATTCTTTTTATAGTTTGATAGTTTACAGAGTACAAAAGGGAAAAAAGCTATGAAACCTTTTTTTTTTTAAATTCACAGTCTTTAGGGGATGGATTTTAATTTTGAAAAATAATTTTTAAAAAGAAGTATTCTAATGTGTGATTTATACAGTTGGGGTTGGCTAAATGGAAAGGGAGGAGATGAAAGGAGGGAGGGAGGAATGGAGAGGAAGAAAAAGTAAGAGAGAGAGAGAGAGATGAGCCCATGAAGACATTAGTCTGTTGGTTGCTTATAAGAACAATCAAAGAATGAGAAAGCTTCATTTTCCTGTTATCTCAAAGTTTTGTCTTGGTGACCCAGTCTACTGAGTGGGCAAAAGAGTGTGCTCAGAACATGATGGAACTGGCATTTAGAAAATCCAACAGATAAAATATTACACCCACTGACTCATGAAACAGAAACAATTAAGGTCCCAATTTAGAATGATTCTGGACACAGGCTCTAATCGTTAAGCTCGTTTAACAAACATCCATGTGGTAGAGTTGGAAGCATGAGCTAAGTGCAGAAATTAGTAGTGCTGGGAAAAGTTATAGTTTAAAATTTGATGCTCGGTTAATCTCCATAAATTGACTCATTTGCATTTTAGTGTAATATCTAATATCAATTGAAATAATGGAACTGTTTGAATTTTCAAGCTAAGGTTCTTATCTGATGTTTCTATTATTGATTCTTTTATGCATAACTCATAAGTGCAAGGTTTAATCTTAATTTCAGGTAGACATTTTTGTTCACTTAGTTGCAGTAAATGGAGCTGGAAAGGGAATTAGGAGATCCAACTTGCAATTGAAAGGCTAATTCTAGTATAGCGGTTCAGAACACAGGCTGTGGAGCCAGACTGTTTGAGGACAAATCTCTGTTCCTCCCCTTGTTACTTGCTTTATGATTTTAGATAAGCCATTACCTTCCCTTTGCTTCAGTTTTTTTCATTAAAAAAAAAACTGGATAGTAATAATACCTACCTTAAAGGGTAACCAGTTTACCATAAATGTGAATAGTTTGTCGTTTCTGTCCTGCCATCAAGATAACATTGTTATGTAATCTTACATGAGTTACTTTATATCCATGGGGTTTATTTTATTTATTTTGTATGAGAAACTAAGCTTCAGTTTTCCTTCTGGTTCTAGAATTAATCTTAATGGAATGAAATAGACACACAATGGCTTATTGCAAACGTGTATATGAAGCGTATAGATTTTGATATTAAATAAATGAAAATTTCTGATCTCAGAAGTCTGTAGTTTAGTATTGTGTTACTTTGGACAAATACTTTCTTTAAGCTCTAATAGTATGTATAAACTAGGTTAATAAGAGTTATTTCATGGGGGTGTTGTGCTCATTTTATGAAATAATGTGCGGAATAGCAATTATTATGCCTGATATGTAGTATATATTCAAAAAATGCTACTTCTCTTAACTCCCTCTTACATACACAGTCTGTTTCTCTTTCTCAAAGGAACTTCATTCTAATCTGTGTATTTGTATTGGTGTCTGAATCGCTATGGGATGATTTTAGCATATGACTTAAGTGAATTTGTTTGTTGCCAGTGAATTTGTGAGACAAGACTAGGCAAATTTCATCCAGCCCTCTGTGGAAGGGAGAGCCATGTTAAGGTTGCTGAAAAGTAAGAAGCCACAAAATCTCTTCTAATGGCATTTATTCTAGCAGGATCAGAATTGAGAACATAGGAAAAAAGAATTATGAAACCCGTGTTAAGGGTAGGGTGGATCTCTAGTTGTCTGCAGTGCTAATGCAGCATTTTGTAAGAAAAACCAATCCTAGCTCCTTCCTTTCTGATTCCTTTATTTTGTTGAAGTCTTCCTGTGCCTTATTAGTACTGTACTGTATTTTGTAATTCCCCAATAATAATGATTCGTAGAATGTATTGCCTTCCAATAAGAATATGACATTGGGTCTTTACCTGGTTTTACTACAGCTTGCGAGGGCTTGGAAAAAACCACCTAATGTTTCCAACATTCACTTATTTATTCACTCTTTATTTTGGGGATGGAGAGAGGGGGGCAAAGATGGAAACTGGATTAGATGGTTTAAATATCTCCTAAGTCTAAAATGCTATGGTTTCTACTATTAATCTGAATATGTTAGCTTGCATGGTACAGAGTAATCAACCTTAGAGAATGCTACCTTTGTTCCAATAAAATTGCCTTTAGAGCCCATTCTTGATCTATCAAAAAGCACAGGTCTTGCTACTTTATAGTCTGAGTAATATATCTTTCTCTCTTTAACTTTTTAAATTTACCAGAATTTACTTTGTCTTTTTGTCCCTCCCTTGCCAGGTTTCTGAAGTGGTTCTGTTTGAATGAATAGCTCATAGATGCTCTTAACAAGAGTGAGATGGAGGAGGTAGTGAGACCATAATGATAGGAGCTGGAGATCTGAGTAAAGGTCAAGGAAGAAAGAACATTGCAGAGAAGGGTGGCACTTGGGGAAAGACTGTCTGAGTTCAAATCCTGAATTCTTTCTGTGCCTCAGTGTCCTTAAGTTCAGTGAGGACAATAACTCTCAGAGGACAGTATTAATGAGATTATGTATTTGGTAGTGATCTTTAGACAAAGTTTAGTAAGCACTAAATAAACACTTGATAGTGTTAACTATTATGTTAAAGGTTGTTACTAAATATCTTATCAGGATTATATCAGGAAGCATGAACTTCATTTTTGTGATAAATTTGAATTACTAGAAACTGGTATGCTTAAGTTTGAAGACTGCATATATATATGTGTAAATTTCCTCTAAGAAGGGTAGTCTGCTGGGAAATACTTGTATGTTCCCATGTGTGTTATTACTCTTTAGGGTCTAGAGTGTACCCTGGGGTAGGAAATTAGATTTGGAAGAGACCTCAGAGAAAATCTTTTTTATCCCTTGTACTTTTTAGAAGATATGCTCCTGGAAAGGTACCCATTTAGAGAAGTTAGAGAGTACCCAGTTAGAGAAGAAGGAAGAGATGAAGACTTGAAATTTCTAAGACATATATAACTTGGAAACATTTTCTATCTTCAAAATAGAATGGTTAAGGATTCATCTTTCTATGATGGCATAAATGCATTTCATGTTTTTAAGATTTCAAAATTAACACATCTCAGTGTATTAGGAAAGTGTATCTTTAGTGCAAATTACTGTAATTCTTCCTGACCATGGATATTTACTACAGTAGAATCTCTGAAACCTTCAAAAATAACCTTTTCAAGTAGATAAATATCTTTGTCCGTAAACATTTTGTTATCATTTTGTAGATGGTTTAAGTCACTCTTACTCTTCTTTTTAAGTGTTAAAAATTCCCACTGCTTTATTCCCAGGGAAGGGGGAGGGAATAAAACAACCAAAAAACATCTGTATAGGTCACTTTCATAAATGATGAAAACTCCAAAAAATAATTTTTGTAACTTGTCAAACTTGTTTGTGGGCAAATTTGTTTCCTCTCTTACCTTATAAAATTAAGTATATCTACTGAAAAACTTACAAATGATAATATGGACAATTGTTTTATTCTATGGTAGTATAAGCCAGCAAATCTGCTGGTGCCACTGAGAAGATAATGGTCTTCAAACACAGAAAGGAACAGAAAATATCCTTGACATCAAGATTCTGCAAAAACGGACCCTTTAAATTATTTCTGAAAAACATGGATGTTTAATCTGTGATAGATGTAAGAGAAATGATAATTAGCACTTATTCCTAAAATTATAAACCTTTATTTTCTTATTTCATGAAAAGTCTAATAATTCTGCAGTTCTGTTCTTGGTAAGTGGTCAAAGAGGAAATGATGACATCTTTCTTTTAATATCAGACTCATAGACTATTTTCAAAATTGCTTCTGTCAGATAATATGATTCTAAAATTAATGACCTGGCTTAAGTGTCTGAATTAGGATTCTTGTATAATCTGTTTAAGAATGATTTCCTTGATGTCTTTTATAAATAGAAGTACATAGTTATATACTGATCTGCTGAATTTATTCTTAGTGTGACCCTGGCTTCTTTTTTTTCAAATTTAATTTTGTTTTGTTTTAAGTAGGCTCCACACCCAGCATGGAGCCCACCACAGGGTTTGAACTCAAGACCCTGAAATCAAGACGTGACCTGAGATCAGGAGTTGGAACCTTAACAAGACTGAGCTACCTAGGTGCCCCATGAAAACTCCTTTTTTTTAAATATAGGATTTGATATACTTAATCATGTCATAGAATTTGTACATATGAAATCAATATGGTTAGTGAGATTTTTGCAATAATTACATACTAGGAATTTGTAATGTAGTGTGATACAGGCATTTGTAAAATAGTATGATACTGGTAATGATTAACATTGCCCTATTCCTCATATATAGAAGGTACCAAATGGACATAATATTAAAATAAGTAAGCCAATATTAGAACATTCCTCCCTTTAATAAATCTAGCAAGGCAATAGAACTTCATGATGTAGCTCTTCATCTAGTACAGTGATTCTAAATCTGTTAGATTTAGAGCCCATTCTTGATCTATCAAAAAGCACTGCTTTTTGATAACCTAACATCCCTTTTTACAATAAATATTTTGTAACATCTCTTTTCCTGAATATATATCCAAATACAGACAATTAAAAAAGTCAATGTAATATACTAGCTGCAGTTTAGAGAAACTTTTTTTTGAAGATTTATTTATTTTAAAGAAAGAGTGCATGTGCATATGTGCGTGAGTTGGGGGAGGGGTAGAAGGAGAGGGAAAGAGAGTCCTCAAGCAGAATCCCAGCTGAATGGGGAGCCTGTTGCAGAGCTCCATCCCAGGATCCAGAGATCATGACTTGAACTGAAATCAAGAATCTGTTGCTCAACTGACTGAACTACTCAGGTGCCCCCAATTTGGAGAAATTTAAAAGGAAAATAAATCATAGTAAATATTTTTTTAAAAAGATTTTATTTATTTATTTGAGAGGGAGAGGGAGAGCATGAGAGGGGAGAGGTCAGCGGGAGAAGCAAACTCCCTGCCGAGATGTGGAACTTGATTCCAGGACTCCAGGATCATGACGTGAGCCGAAGGCAGTCGCTTAACCAACTGAGCCACCCAGGCGCCCAAATCGTAGTAAATGCTAAGTATCACGTATGTAAATGTTGAAAACAATGATATAGCAAATATTTGGAGTTATGAGATGGAGTAGATCATATGTCATTCTGTACAAGAAAGATAGGAAGTTGAAAGGGCTGATGTACAAATGAGCACTAGAATAACAAGTGTGATGTTAGAATAATAACAGACTATGTTTATTAGTTTTTTATTTAAGCAAAAGGGTAATACCTTTAGCCAAAGTAGGAAAACATAAGAAGACAAATATCTACTATCAAATTGGAGACAGTGATTTGGTCTTATTTTTATTTTATGTGTAATATTAAAATAATTGTCCAGGTTGTGACATAGGGTGATAGAGTAGTGAAATAGAATAGAAAATATGACTTGTATTTATTCTTCTATTTCATGAAAAAAGGAACATAAGAAGAGTGATAATTTTGGGGTGGTGATGAGTTCAGTTTAGGGTCTTTTGGGTTTGTCCTTTTGGCAGGGCACTTTAATGGAGATATATTCAGCAAGAAGTTGAAAATGAGAATTAGAATTCCAGAAGAAGGTTACATCAACAAGAGTTTTGAAGTTCATTCACAAAGCAGGAATCATTGAAGCCATAAAATTAGACAATATTACAGATAAGAGGATACTACTAATAAGATAAATTAAATCATCATCACTGCTAACATTTGTTCATATTTATTATGTGCCATGCACTCACTGTACATCTATTTGACATACATTTTCTTATATTTTTCTCATAAAACCCCTACAAAATAGGTAAAATTATTATCAACATCCTCTTTTTACACATTAAACAACTGACAACACAGAAAAGTTGCCTTACTTCACATAGCTAGTAATTGGCAGAGTTTGAATACAAACTCAGGCAGTCTGACCCTAGAACCCACTTTCCCAATGAAGAAGTCTTGAATTAATTCATTTTGGAGGCAACAGTAATAAGAAATAGCAGTTAATGAATAGAGTAAATTAGAGTAAATTACACTGTCATGGAAGGCCAAGGACAAGAGAACGATAGTTAATATCACAGGATTCCAAGCATTTTTTTTTTTTATTTCTTTTCAGCGTAACAGAGTTCATAGTTTTACACCACACCCAGTGTTCCATGCAATGCGTGCCCTCCACAATACCCACCACCTGGCTCCCCCAACCTCCCACCCCCCGCCCCTTCAAAACCCTCAGGTTGTTTTTCAGAGTCCATAGTCTCTCATGGTTCATCTCCCCCCCAATTTCCCTCAACT